>JAOUQT010335893.1:0-13140 GCA_025769995.1 Xyliphius kryptos | reverse complement strand
ATTGTTTGGCCCACTGGAGACGTTTCTACTTGTGTGCAGTGGATAGAGGAGGTCGACAGGATGGCTTAAGCAAAGCTGCAAACCTCTGAAGGACCCTGCATCTTGTTGTTCAGGGGACGTTGGAGACACCAGCAGCTTCAAAAATTTGACTGCTTCTATGACAAGGCATTTTTACAGCTGCTCTTTTAACCTGACTGTAACGCGGTGGTGCTGGGGGGAGTGGCAGAGGCGAGATGCTGATCAGGGTTGATTAGCGCAGCTGAAGTGGCTTTGCCTAATGACTGTGCCGCCTTATAAGCTGGTCAGTTACACTGTGCGGGAAGAGAGACCGAACACGGAGCTTGTGGGATGGCGGATTCAGCATGGCTACCGAAGCGCTGCAGTCTGAATGTAGTCGTGTTGGGTCACCAAATTAAGCCAGTTTCGTTTTTTGCACTCCTGTCTCCGGTCCTCATCCTTTCCACCCTGCGACACTGGTGACCAAGACCTAGATGGATGAGGACGCAAGTGGCAGAGGACGTCACCTGCGAGCTGCGTGGGTATGTTTTCCAGTGGAGGCGCACACCGACCCAGGCTGCCGGCTGTTGCTGAAGGCTAGCGGAGGCTAACGTAAGTTCCAGCTGCCGTCGATGGAGCAGAGATATGCTGGTTGACGTCGCTCATCACTGCGAAACGGAGAGGCGTGGAAGGCACCTGCCTTTTTTGTGTGGCCATCGGCACGAAGTGGACCTACGTGGACCGGGATGGCACACAAGTGGCCCTACGCTGGAGAGATGACGTCAAGAGCTTGTGGGCAAACAGTTTTGGAGTGGCAGCTTGTGCACCCAGTAACCCCGCCCCCCGAACAAGTCTGGCTGCAGCGGCATCCAGAAACTGCTGTGGGGGAAGTGTGACACAGTGGGGAGAGTGGCAGAGCCACGGCGCTGATCAGGTTTGATTAGCACACCTGAAGCGACTTTGCTTAATGACTGTGCCACCATGGAGTTGGTGGGACAGAGGACGGCTACCAAACGACTTTAAAATCTCTGCAGACTGTATGTAGTCATGTTGGGTCACTTAATAAAGCCAGTTTCGTGCCTTGCATTCCTGTCTCTGGTCATCATCTTTTTCATCCCGCGACACTGACGTAATAGCCTGTTGGAAAGAGTCCTCAATTTTCCCTTATCAGAACGCACACGTGTGTGCTCTGAATCAGCTACAAACTTTTTGATTGTGCAATGATCCTGATGAAGTGTCTTGGCAATGTTGATTGTAGGCATGCCTTGACCTAAACACTTTTAGTTTTTTCTCAGCAGCTGACACATCCTTTTTCTTTCCCATCTTGGCTGAAAATGTAGGCTGCCTAATAATGTGGGACAGCCTTAAGTAGTCTTGCCTTTAATTGGACACACCTGCCAAACTAATTTGCACAGGTGTCTGGAATTGCTTTCAGTGATATAAAGAGCTCTGACACACATCACCATCAATAAGATAACTGACAAACAAAAAACGCCTTACCTTATCACTCCTAAACACTTTTTGCATAATCATTTGGAACACTGTATATAAAAAATACACATTGTTATAAAACAATATTTTATAATGATATTTTAATCATTACTTTTATTTTTCAAATGGTAATGTAACCTAATATAAGCCACTCAAGCGTGAACAACTCTAAAGACCCTTTAGTTTTTCATATCTGGAGAGTCAGATAACGTTGAACAAACTGTGTAAAATATTTTAAATTTAAGAAATTCTAATTCAAGGGCAAGCATTTCTGTCACCTTTGTGCGCAGCTTGGCCTTGAATTAAAATTTCTTAAATTTAAGGTATTTTAAACAATTTGTTCAATGTTTTCTGACCCTCCAGATATGAAAGGACAGTTGGGCACTTCTTTAAAGCGCCCGACGCAGACGGGGTGCAGGTGGGGCGCAGGCGCTGAAAACGCAATGGAGGACAGGAATTGGACGAAAAGTAAACCCCAACTCTCTGGCAGGTGGCGTGGAGGCCGGCCTTGAGAGCTCCGCCTCTCTCTTATAAAAGACGTTTATAATAAAATGGCTAAAAAACATAGTACAAATAGAACCGACACGTAACATAAAACGATCAAGGACTGGGACGAAGACTTGATTTTGAGTTCTAAGTAAGATTAATAATGTAGTTTTTAGAAACTATTTATTTTAAGAAATCCTACCAAGATACATTTACTCACTGTATTAGCAGATTTTTACTTTATTTATGTAAATTCTTTTTTCATTTGTGTGTTTTTTTAATAAATGATATCAGACTTTTTGCAGTGCATTTATGCTTTATCACAAGCTAATGATAAATAATCAAAAGCCACTCTTCTGCCTCTGAATAGCTGACAATGTGTGGAATGGGTAAAAGACGGAATAACAATAAATAGTTTTATGGTTTATTAATTCCGAAGAGCCATAAATAACACATTATAAGACTGAAGTCATAGGCACTGCTTGCTGGCCAGACGTTGGCCTGAGTTACACCATATTTTTGGACGGTAGGAGGAAATCAGAGAACCCAGGGGAAACCCACACGGTCATTTGCAGAACATGGAAACTCCACCCAGACCAAGCCTGAATTTTAGCGCTAAAAGGCGGATTTTTCGCCACTGTGTATGTATTCTGTTTAAATAATATAAGCATTAGCTTATAATGATAATTTGTGTTCCAGTGATTACTTTTATGTTATTATCTTCTACTTATTTCTCTACAAAAGCCAAAGGGTTTCCCCATGCCCATCCGGGGGGAGAATGTTGGGCGGGGCAGATAAAACCAGGACAGTGTGCTAATTTATGGGCTATTTATTAATAGTTTACTGTTAATTTTATGACAGTATGAATATGACTACAATGAGAATGGAGACAGAGTGGTGCTGGGACGGGGGACATATGGAGTGGTGTATGCTGGGAGGGACCTGAGCAATCAAGTGCGTATTGCCATTAAAGAGATCCCTGAGAGGGACAGCAGGTAAGGACAGCACACTACATGCTCACAGTTGATGACAACAACGGATTTTATTTCCCTGTGTTGTCTGATGAGTGTACATTTGCAGGTACTCGCAACCGCTACATGAGGAGATTGCCCTCCACAAATATCTGAAGCATAGGAACATTGTTCAGTACCTGGGCTCAGTATCTGAGGATGGATACATCAAGATTTTTATGGAACAGGTTCCTGGAGGTATGTACGTTTATATTACATCTACATTTCGTCATTTAGCAGACGCTTTTATCCAAAGCGACTTACAAATGAGAGAACAACACAAGTCAGTATTTTTAGGAAGAAACAGCTAGATTGCAGCACAATTAATGCTGCATATTACTCGATCTGGCAATTTTTTTTATAGCGTCTGTGGAAGAGATTTTTTTGTTTTGAGAAGTATCTTGAAAATGTTGAGTAAGTCAGCTTTACCGATGTTGTTGGGAACCATTTAGCAGTGGTGAATGAAAAGGAGTGAGAATGGGCACCTCAGTGAGTTGGAGTCACCAGGCTAGCCACTATAGCATAGTGAACGAGTTGGAGTGTACCTAGTAAAGATCGACTAAAAGAAAGTGGGGGCAGATCCAGCAATTGTCCTGTAGGCCAGAGTCAGTACCTTGTACTGAATGCGAGCAGCTACAGGAAGCTTTTATGGTTTTTTTAACTATAATAACGCTGTGTGAATAACTAAAGAAAACTGATGAGCTGCTTCAACAAAATAATCTAAATGAAAATCACACAACTCACGATGGGAAGCATCAGGTGTAGTATGTGGGCAGCACATGCATGCCTGAAATCAAAACATCAAAACATACTAAAACACACAAACCAACTGCAAACAAACAAACGAAAAAAAGACATCAACAGGACGAAAAGATGATGTGATATATTTAAAAGTATTAGAATTGTCTAATATGCAAACCTACTTTACTTAAGGTTTCATTGGCACCATGTTCTTTGACAACAATGTACACATTGTGTACAAAACTATTAGGTCGCATACACATTACATCTACAGGAGCTTTTATAACACCCAATGCCAAGCTGTTTTCCTTTGCTGCTTTAATAGCTTCTACTATTTTGAGGAAGGTTTTTGTCTTAGAATTATTCCCCTTTTATTGAAAAGAATTTGTGAGGTCAATTCATGATAATGGACAAGAAAACAAGATCAAAGACACTGGGATTGAATAAAGCACTTGACGTAGTCAGTGATTAACCACAGTTTGTCTCAATAAGTCACTATAATTGCAATGTGCAAATGAATACAGTATAATAAGAGCAATAAAAACTTAGGGGTGTAGAAAGCTTTTATTGTTTTAATGTTTTTTTTGTGATAAAACTGTAATTATTTGATGCAGATCAATATTCCAGCAGCTCAATAAAGGATCTTGTTACTAGACACACACACACAACAATTTCTGCTGTTAGACCAATACTGGCACAAGTGAAGGTCACGTGTGTACTATTACAGTATGATTTGTGAGAAAATAGACAGTAAGGAAAACAGAAAGGCTGCTAAACAGGGAAATATGCATTCGGAAGGTAAATTAGATTCATATGCATTTGCTTATGTAGGTATGTGTCCGAAAAAATATTAATCTGTAAACTATGAATATGTATAGGTAATGCATTTATTTAATATTATGTATGATTAATGTTTTATTATTATTATTGTCATTGTTTTGTCTTTTAATGTATTGTAGGGATGGTGGCGTTTGTGTATTCATATGGACATCAGGATAAAGTACGGTTGTACTGTTGTGTCTGTTCAAAATAAGCCAAACGATAAAAAAAAAAATAGATGACAGCATTTAATTTCTAGCAAGTCTTTCAAATAATCTTTAGGCATAGAGGTGGCATCTAATGGTAGCTGTAGTTTCAGGTATTTTGAAGAGAATGTCTTTATAGACATTCCTGACATAAAGGTTATCACTCTTTCACCTGATTTAAATTGATTGAGAATAAATAATGATACAAAATATCTAAAAATGGTAAAAAATATATGCTATGTACATTCTATCCAGTTTGTTTTAAAAGACAAACTAAATTAAAGCAAATTCAGGAAAAAGAAGCAACCATTTTACACATATATAGCAGGTTTAACAATCATTGTGGATGTGACTGTAAATAGACAGCACTAGAGAAAATGCCGTCTCTCTGGACTAAGTCTTCTGCATTAAATATTCACATACACAAACAGGGGGAGGGTAGACTGTATAAGCGAGCACATATAAGGAGCTAAATAAAGAAACAGCATTATGTGGTGGTGGGTTGAGGGGGGGATATGAATCACAGTAAGAGTGTGACATAAAATCTAAGAACAATAAGTGTATAAAACTACACTATTAAAGCTTGCTGGATATCAACTAAGTAGTGATTTAAAATAATATTACGGTTATAAAAACTCTTAGATAAAGCCTGAAAAAGTGACACAGGGATGTAAAAACTTAAAGTTCTAGCTGATATAGAGCGTTGTCTAAAGGTGACCTGTTTGTGGCCCATTTAAGTGCAGCCGCTTTAATAAAGCAATAAGGCACAAGAGGGCATGCATTATTGTGAATAAATCATGGGAAAGAGGTGTAACTCTATGTCAGACCACATCTATTTTGTGTGATTTATTCACAATAATAAACACCCCCTCATGCCTTATAGCTTTAGTAAATCAATGAATTAAGTTAAGAATAAGAGGTAATGTAAGGAGCGCTCGGTGCGGCTTACACATTTTGTTTAGTTAATTAACTTGGGTTTTCTCTGGGTGGTTTGTCTGTTAACTGTTCTGTTTTGTTATTGGTTCCTTTGTTGTGACAGGGACTTTTGTTTTATATATTCTCGGTTTCCGTGTGTCCTTGTCCTTGATAGTTTTTAGTGTCATAGTTATGTGTCGGGTACCTTCCCTTCGTTCAGTGTTTTTTTGCCATGTTTGACTAAACGCCATATGCTCCAACCTGCCAACCTGGCTCTTCTCTGCGTTGTGAGCACTCGGGTTCCGGCGCGCAACCGTAAGAGGTAATGGAACAGCATGTTGTTCAGTTTTTTTTTTCCTACAGTGTCCATTACATTTCATTACCAGCAAAGATAATTAACTTTACTTTGTTTATGCTAACTTTTATTATTAATTCCTGATTGAAATAAGAAAGTAACAGATTATATTTAAATTATTCTAAAAGACTTTTACATTATATGAGTAATACACACGGCCTGACAATATTAAAACATATAGCCCTATTAATATATAAATCAAACACTTTATTAAATACAGCACCCCCCATAATTCTTGGCACCCCAATTGATACATTTATTATCTTCCACTTGATCCTCTACAAGGGTCGCGGAGGGCTTCCCCATGCCCATCCAGGGGAGAACGTCTTGGGGGCTGGGCAGATACATCCAGCACAGGGTGTTAACCTATTGCTGGGCAAACTCATGTACAAGGCCACACACACACAAACACACACTATGTGGAAATTTAGAGCATTCAATTTACCTTGAATCCATGTTTTTATACTGTGGAAGGAAACCAAAGAACCCTGGCGAAACCCACGCAAACACGGGGAGAACATGGATACTCCACCCAAATTGGGATTTGAACCTGAAACCCTATTGCTGAGAGGTAAACGTGCTAACCAATAAGCCACTGTGCCACCCCTAATAAACTCAATTTTTTAAATGATCTAAGACAACAATGCAAAAAAAAAAGTAAAGCTTTAATTTGGGTGCCTTTATTTGGTCACACATTAAGAAATAAATCTTTTTAATAAAATCATGTGTGCCACAATAATTGGCATCCCTGGTATATTGGATATAATATAATAATTATATAATAATTGGAACCTCCTTTTGCCAACAAGACAGCACCGAATCTTCTTTTATAACTATTCACAAGATGGGAGAGTAAAGAAAGAGGGATCTTCGACCATTCCTCTTTGTACAACCTCTCTAAATAGTCCAGTCCTGGGACATCTCCTATGCACTGTCCTTTTTAGCTCACCCCACAGGTTTTCTATTGGGTTGAGGCCTGGGGACTGAGATGGCCATAAGAGGAGCTTGATTTTGTGCTTTGTGAACCCATTTTGAGTAGATATGGCCACATGTTAAGGGTCATTATCTTGCTGAAAGACCCAAAGACAATCCATCTTCAGCTTTCAGGCGGAAGTCACCAGATTCTGATTCAGCATGCACTGATATTTTAGCGTTCATAATCCCATGTATCCTTACACGGTTTCCAGGTCATTTGGAGGAGAAACAGTCCCCTAACATCACCAATCCTCCCTTATACTTAACTGTGGGCATGAGGTGTTTTTCTGCATACTCATCCTTGGTATTACACCAACTCCACTAAGAATTTTTGTTGCCAAAGAACATGCTCCCAGTTAAAATTTTAGTAGCACTTGGCAAACTCCACCCATTTATGCTCATGAGTATAACTTAGAAAAGGCTTTTTCTGTGCATGCCTCTCAAACACCTTGTTGGCATGTAGATAGTGCCTGATGGTTGTTTGGCAGACCTAGTAACCCCAAGATGCTACCATTTGTTTCAATTCTCTAACAGTGAGTTTTGGAGAACTTTTTATTTCTCTTACCATCCTTGTCACTGTGCGTGGTCGCAAGATACATTTGCACCCTTTTCCAGGCTTTTTTTGTCACAGTTCCACTTTTTGATAATTGCTATTTTCTTTTAACCTGTGCATGATTTATAAAGGTCGACACACATCTGCCTTACTTGAATAGTGTGTTCTCTTGTATTTCTCATGTTTAAGTGTGAGTAAGAGAAATGAGCCTCTGTGTAATGGCATATTTATACCCCAGGGAAACAGGAAGTGATGAATTACTAATAAAAGGTTCCTAGGTACTTTGCTTCACTTTATAAACCACAAATATTTAAAAAAAAATATTTCCAAGAAATTGTTAAGGATGCCAATAATTGTGGAACAGTTCATTTTATGGGAAATAATAATTTCTTAGTCAGGATTTTTTTCATTATTTTCTTTTTCACTTGAATTGAAGATTGCTTTTCTAAAAAAAAATTCAGAGTGAGATTATGCTTCTGCAATAAATAATAAATTTATTTTGAGGCTGTATAACTTTAGTCTTTAGTATTTTAGTCTGCCTTAACATTTACTGTGCACTCTGTGAGACCCTATTTTGTTTACCAACAATTAAACATCGGTTTTATGGAGTTACTGAAGCCTTAACCTCCTAAGACCCGAAACTCTTGCATTGCATGCGTTTTTTCATTAAGCATGTGGACTCCAGGTCCTAGGAGGTTAAAGTTAAAGTCTTTTAACTAAATCAATCAGGCTTCTCTAATCAATGAGATGTTTCTGTTCACATAACCTTAATAAAAATCCGAACCTCTAAAAAAAAACAATAAAAAATATTATACAGTATATATACCGGACAATTACTCAAAACACTATAGTATTATGCTTTTATGCTGCAACACTACTGAATAAATGAGTAAGTGTACATGTGAATATATGGAATAGTTACTTGATAAGAGTATACTTGATATAGAGTATGTGGACAGTACTTAAGACAGAGACTTAAGTGGTGGGCATACAATCAATTACGTACCGGTCGCACTTCTCCATTAGTGTTTGTATACTGCCTTGCAAGTCCAAAATCCAGCATGTAGCACTTCCTGCATGTGGTAGGTAGTCTTCCCATGGCAAAATTAGACTGAAACAAGACACAAGATTATCATCTACTGCGTAATAGGTAATACAGTATAGTATCACTGAAATCTGCTAAATATTCTACAATATAAGGCGCTAAGCATGTGTCATCTCTATAGCGATGTTAGGATGTGTGCAATGTGTGCATGTTTTATTATTCTAAAATCTTGGGGAAAATACCAACACACGTAATAAGAAATAAAAAGATCACTTTATATGTTAGCTTAAATGGCTTAAATTCATATAATCAGATACAGGAAGAGATAAAGAGATAGTAGTGTGTAATGGTGCATATGTGTGTATGTGGTTACCGGTTTAATGTCTCTGTGCAGAAATCCAACAGAATGTATGGCCTCAATGGCTTCTAGAATCTGTTTTCCTAAACGGAGCGTTGTGCTCAGGGTAAAAGTTCCCCGTGGTTGACTCCTTCTCAGATCTGCCAGGTTGCGTCCCTAAAAACCAAACACAAACACAAAGGTCTTTATTTAACCTGACAGTTTGTACAGGTACTCTTAATATTCATAAATGCATATATAGTAA
Organism: Xyliphius kryptos; assembly: GCA_025769995.1. NCBI lineage: Eukaryota > Metazoa > Chordata > Actinopteri > Siluriformes > Aspredinidae > Xyliphius > Xyliphius kryptos. The sequence goes on along the minus strand of JAOUQT010335893.1, from coordinate 3,945 downwards.
ACTACACTAAAAAGTATGTAATGTGTTATAATAAAGCAATATGAGAGATTATGCATTATTGTTAACAAATCAAAGGAAAGAAGTGTTGTTAGGCACCAAGTGTGGTGTGATTTATTCACAATAATACACACCTTCTCATGCTTTATTGCTTTTATAAAACTGTTACAATCTATAATAAAAAAGCATGATTTGATTCATAAATGTGTTTATTGAAAGCAAAACTGTTCTTTTGCGACAGGATCTAGTCCAGTTATTAAAATTACCACGGATCACTGAGTAACAGGTCTTCAGTTTCTCTAACAATTGATTACATCCATCTAGTAGCCAAATTACAGGATGCAGTTTCTAAAATACAGGAATATAATGCATTGTATATGAATGTGAAGCACTAAGAGGTGTGCATTTTGTCAATAATGTCACAGCTAGACAAATGACTCAGCCAATCAGATTTAAGGACCGGAACTAAAATTTTATGATAATGGGTAGTAATGTGTTCATTACCTGAAGTTGCATGACGACATAGTTGAACTTATCATTTCGTCCACAGCCAATGAACTTACACACATGATTTTTACCTGTGAGAACAAAAAAAGAGCTGTTAAGTGACCCACACCATTATGTGTGAGCTTTGCTAGTTATCTATCCCATTTTTTTTCACCTTGTAGTTTTTTCAGCACTGCCACTTCCATCTTCAGCACCTGTTTGGGCTGCTGTGCTGACTCCACTTTTAGAGCCACATTTTCTCTTGTCAGCAGATCGAGAGCTTCATAGATCTCACCGAACCCTCCACCACCAATCTTCTTCAGCTGGGGAAAACCCAAAGGGAAACAAAAGTCAATGCTAATTTATTATATTGTAGCGGTAAGCGATACCATATGTTACTTTAAGTCATAATGATACATGAGTAATCTATAACTACATTCCACAATATTCAGCTTAGGAAACTTTATTATAAATGCTCTGTGACATCATTGCCGTGTGTCCTGTATGAATGAATTGAATTTAATGGACATACAAGATGATCATCTAGGACCTCCCCCTAGATACTTTCCCATCACTGGTATTGTTTAGCAAAAGTTTATTAAATATTTGTTTACACATATGAAAGCGATTTTGTCACCTAATTGTCTGGACGGTTTGACCCACAAGACAATTAATAGGTAAACATTACTGTGAGCTTACTGTAACTCATGCCTCATTCCAGCTTAAATCTCTTTTGGGAAAAAAATGCTAGGCGTGTGTCGTCTCTATAGCAATTGGCGCGCGGGTAGAGTGAAGGGGATGACACAGAGCTCTGGGCGTAAAGAGATCAACCTATCGTAGAGTGGAGGGTATGATGCAGGGCGTTTGGAGTTTAGCGACTGGCTCGCGGTACAGTGGAAGGGATGGCACGGGGTGCTTGGTATAAAGTGCTAAACCCATGGTAGAGTGGAGGGGCTGATGCAGTGCGTTTGGTGTTGAGCGACTGGCTCGCGGTACTTGGCGTAAAGCGATTGTCCCACGGGTATAGGGGAGGGGTTGACGCAAGCCGATTTTGATATAGTAATTGGCCCGCAGTAGACTGGAGGGGGTGAAGCGGGGCGTTTGGTGTATAGCGATCGGCGTGTGGGTAGAATGGAGGGGGTGAAGGGGGGCGATTGGCATATAGTGATTGGCGTGTTGGTAGAGGGAAGGGGAAGATATGGGGCTGCTCTAATTAAGACGAAATTTAAGAAAGTTATTTTTGCGAATAAGAAAATCAGTACATTACTTTTACAGTGCCTGTAAAATTGCTTGACACCCGGAGCTTAGAACAGGTAAGACAGCTAGTTATTAACACAGTCAATTTTTTGGTTTCAGTCACAGTTGATTTTTTGGTTTCATCTTCCAAGCCTCCTTCTTAATCTTACCCCTGACATGATCAATATATAAAAGGCTCCATTATCAAAGCTAAATGTGCTTTTAAAAATAAATTGTGAAATCTGTGATGTTATTGTTGTTTATGTTGTATATGTATATGTTGTATATGTTGTTTAATTTATATTTTCTTTAATGTTAAGAATTTTTAAAGCCACATTTTATTAAAGTCACTCACTGATTTACATATTTCATTTCCTTTTGCTCCACTGGTGCACCAATCGCTTAAGAGATGACACATGCCAAGCATCTAATATTATAGATTGTTGTAAAGTGAAATGTTAAAACCACAATTTCTCTTTTTTTCTTTACTGTAGCATAAAACTGATTAATGTATTCTGGTCAGTTTTGTTTTTCCAAAATAAACATTATTTTTTACTGAACAGTGAATTCAGCAGTATTATAGTACAAGATTTTAAACTGAAATTTGGGCATTAAATTAAAACTCAGAGGGTTGTGCATGTGTGTATTTTGTGGATGAATATAAAAGTGCCGTAGCCAATAAGATTTTAACACTGAGGCAAACCGATTTACAATAAAGCAATAAGGCATTATTGTGAAAAACAATGTTGTGTTGTTGTGAGTTACACATCTTTCTCATGATTTACATTTACATGTAGTCATTTAGCAGACAGTTTTCTACAAAGGGAATTAGAAAACAAAACAAGTCAGTATATAAGGAGGAACCAGCTACACTTTCCTTTCGATCAGCTACTGGTATCCTCAAAATTGAGCATTATCCAATATGGCTACCCTTTTTTTAAAGCAAGTGCCTGTGAAAGAGAATTTTGACAATTTTCTTAAAAATGCCAAGTCTTACTCTGACTCAGTCTTACGAACAGTGTTGGTAAGATGGTTCCACCATTTAGCAGTGATAAATAAAATGGAGAAAGAACTATTCACAATTTATTTACAATAATGCAAAAACTTGAGCTCTTTATTGCTTTTATAAAATGAACACAAACACACTATAAAAACAAGGCTTGATTTATTTTTTGAAAGCAAAATCACTTATAAACTGGTCTTTTGTAATCTAGTGAACTCTGCTCACTCAGTAACAGGTTTCCAGGTTTTCGAACAACAACAATAGTACAAATACAAATTACGGACCACAGAATATTATTTTCGGTCACACATTGATACGAGAGAGTTGATATTGTCAACAATGTCCCGGCTGGACAATCAAACTACCTATTTTAGAATAACTGGTGTTCAATAATAAACATAATCTCTAAAATTCATGTAGGTAAAAGGAGCGTGTGAATGGGTGGGTGAGGGTGCTTACCACTTTCCAGCGCTCCTTTACCATATAGTTGGGAGGAAGGATATCCTGCTGCTCCGTTGATCCATTCATGTTGTTGTTATCCTGCAGAGCAGGCGTTAAACACTGCCAACCCGAAAACACTCGGGTCGCCCCCAGCTTAAACGACCCATTAATCTGTTGAACGCACACACATACAAACACATACACACAATAATGCTGTTAAAGTCTAGTTGCTTGTTTGAGACATTCTGTGGGCTGACTGGATGAAACACAGAGCGAGACTTTGTAGTGAATTTCTCACCTGATGTTCCAACTCACCCATTCTCATCTGCTAACGCACAAGTATCCACACACTCAAGGTGACACAACTTGCTTCAACGCATAAAGACTACATTATTCATCCCAAACTTTAAGCCATGCTCTGACGCATGCAAGTGCCATGCAAACATTAGCCTAGCGTCAGCAACAACCATGCCAGTCCAGGAGCAGAAGACGTATGCACCACAGCTATAAATATTAGAAACTGATCTGAGGCCTGCGGCCTTGCAAAGAGACAAACCGTTTCTAGAAAAAAACTGCTGTGGGGGCTGTGTTTTTCTTCAGCGAAACACTGTTTCAGTGCACTATATTAAATATGATGATCCAATCAGTCGTAGCCGACCCTCGGTCACTTTATGAATCATGATTCACAAGTATTTAGGCAAGTAGAGTGGAGTAGTTTGCCATTGCTTTCTCCACCCCTCCCCATTTATCCGTGCTTGGGACCGGCGTGCAACTGTGTCCAG
>JAOUQT010335892.1:0-23920 GCA_025769995.1 Xyliphius kryptos | reverse complement strand
AGCTGTTCCTCAGTCAGTCATTGTGCTTTCATTCAATATTCCTACTCTCATATATACCGTTCCTCTCACTTGAATCAGTACTCAGGCTGGCGGTACTGGAGGCAGACGTTGTGACCCCGCCCCATTTGATACGGAATAGAAATCAGGTTTATGATCTGTGTATTTAATATAGATCAGTATTTCTAGAAGATGCCAAACACCTGAAATGTTCTCCCTTAGTTTAAGATGTTTGTTTGTTCGGAAAATACCTTGAGAGGACTAAGGCTCACTGGCTCATCCTCGTTGAGCGGCCGGGCAGCGTGACCGTGTAGGACAGCCATGTACAGATTTTGAATGAGATATTTAGTATTGACTTAAGCCGTAAATAGAAATCATAACTATGGATTTGTTCACACTGTGGTACACATCTGTATTTAAGGGCACAGCCACTGTGGACCGGTCATTCTTTTGACCTCAGACCCTTTATAAAAGTTTAACCATCTTCGAGTTCGTCCCACATTTGGGGAAATTGTTTTTTTTGGCCAAACTTTTTTAGAAAACAAAATGGATAGTAGGAGCAGATACGTTACTCTCATATGAATGACGGGCCCAAAGGTTTACGTTGTGGAGACATTATAACGGTTAGATTAGCATAGGAGACGGGAAGAACACGGAAACGTTTTATTTTTGCTGATTTATTGAAGTCATACTGGGTTTTGTTGGTTTGTCTGCTGGGATGTTGAAATGTTCAGCGTGCAGAAGTTTAGAATTTGCTGATTTTGAAAATCAAGACGAAATATATTTAGTGTAGATAATGTGAAATAAGTCAAAAGTATTGCGTTACTGTAAAAAACATGCGACCAAATAATTTTCGTTTGTTGGCTTTTGGCTTAAATCACACTGTAGTGTAGTGTTTGAATTTTTTGTAGGTCAGTTGAAGCCCACACTAGTTTGGTGGTCACAGAATTCAGGATATAAAGAAGTTGTGGAACGTTGCCCTTCTCATCACCTCCAGATTAATGTCTACAAACTTTTTCATCATAAATGGGCCATTCATAGTTCGTGAGAAGTGATGGGGCTCGAGGTAGCTGTCTGGAGTGCTTATATTTTTATTTAGCCGTTCTGTAGGCTGTAGTGTGCCACTGGGTTTCCGTGTAAAGTGAGCTGATTGGATGTGATTGCAGGGCCTCTGTCTGTTCAGACTTTCCAAGAATCTGGAAGCTCGGGGACTCCGGGGAGTGGGGCTGCTCGGGACACACTGTGTTCAGTGTTGGTTTGGGGAAGTGATGAACAGAGAAAAGGGAGGAAAGAATTGGGGGGTTCCAGTTGCTAGGTCCCCCATTTCCGCTCGTTGCAGCAGACCCAAATGCAAACCATGTGTCCTCACGTCTTACTGGCTGGCATATCACTGCGGGAGTTGTGGCTTCTGCCCATTTCCAGCAGCTTTGGGAGGCTCCATTTCACTGCTGCCTCCTTGAATTGTTCCTTAAACCTCCATGATGCCTCATTGGGGCACTCGAGGTATAATTGGATGGGTCATTTCCATGTCCGGTCTCCAAAGACAGCAGGTATTTTCTGAGGGCCCTCAGACCGGGCAGAGATGTTGGCCTAAGTGATTGGGAAAGTACAGTAGCCCACCTCGAAGGTTGAAGGTTACTTCCTACTTGAAATTGCAAATAGACTTTGAATTCCCGGCTGGTTTAAGGCGGTTAGCTGACCTTTCACTCACTCTTTCCCTCTCTTCCTGTCGTTGGGCTGTTTAAGATTTCAGCTGAACACCTGTCAACATGTCCTTATCCAGAAGATTATAAATGTGCAGGCCAGTGGTTACTTACACCCGCACTGTGTTGTGTTCTTAAAGGCAAGCCGATGTTTTCATCTGAAATCACTTAACATGCTTACATTTAGGGTGGGGGAGTTAGTCGACCTGGAGGATGCTTTACTAAGGCTCATTATTTCACATTTGAAGAAGTAATAACACTTGACACGACACCACTATGATGTTACTGCAGTGCTTTGACGCATCAACCACCTGAATGATGGCAGTGTTGTGGTGATCCAGTCAGAGTCCAGTTCATTAGAGTACAGAGCAAAAGCAGAGTTATAAGGTACGTTGAGACGACAGTCTTTGACCGTACAACCACAACGTGCATTTATACAGAGGAACTGATTTTTGAACCCTTTGGAAATCTCAAACAAGTCCCACATCGTTACCAACCTTTAAAATTGTCCATCTAGCGGAGAACGTTTTGGGCGCTGGTCAGACACCAGGAGTGGGATCTTGGACCACATGCTTTCTCATTCCTCCAGGGTTTCAGCCTCAAACTGTAACGAATGAATACATTACGTTTACATTTAGTCCTTTAGAAGACGCTTTTATCCAAACAACTTACAAATGCGAGAACAAGTCAGTAGTTTTAGGAAAAACCAGCTAAACTGCAGCACCATCAACCTGCGTATCACTTCATCTGGCTGGGTGTTTTTTGTAGTAAGTGTCTGTGGAAGAGATGAGTTTTGAGAAGTTATTTGAAGATGTTGAGTGACTCAGTCTTACGGATGTTGTTGGGAATGTAGTTCCACCCTTTAGCAGTGCTGAATAAAATAGAGTGAGAATTAGCATCACGGTGAGTTGACATTCGTCACCAGAGGGCAGTGAACGAGTCGTAGCGTATTTTGGAAAGATGGACTGAAGGTAAGAGGGGACAGATCCAGCGACTGTCCTGTAGGTCAGAGTCAGTACATCTTACTGAATGCAGCAGCTACAGGAAGCCACTGAAGAGAGAGAGGAGTAATGCAGGGACATGAGTTCAGTTGGGTTGGTTGAACACGAGTCGGGCTGCGAAGTTCTGAATCAGCTGTAGAGTCTGATTGTTGAAGTTGGGAGATCGGCAAGCAGAGCGTTACAATAGTGGAGCCGGGATAGGATGAGGACCTGGAGCAGCAGCTGAGGAGCCTGTTCTGTCAGGAAAGATCTGATGTTCAACTGTGTGTTTGTGAGACAAAAATATTATTCCATGTCTGAGGACCACTGTTGAAAATGATCTTAATATTTTTTGTGTCAAAAAGCCTGTTTTCCGTTTGTAAGTAGGGATTTTATTGGATTACTATCGTCTAAAATAATTCACCGGTCAATGTTTTATGTCTATAAAACATTTTGTTATATAGGAATGAAGGATAAAGCGCTGCTGCATTGCAGATAAGTCATTGTGAGGATAAGCGTGAACACGCTGACATGGTGCAGGCCTTCTAGAAGGCTCTGATATTGAGAACTCAAAATCTGATGGTTAAAGCAACAGGTTAATCTACACTTATTTGATGCTACAGGGGGTGCAAAGTTCATTCTGAAGGCGTAGGCAGCAATGTTTAAACCTGGCAACCCATGACGCCAAAATGTGACTGGCTAAATGTTTTAATAAGGAAATCCGCGCGTGGAAGCGGCGTAACCGAGGGAAACGCTATGAAAGGAGGCAGACCGAGCATTTAGAATGATTTAATACGTTTTAATGAAAAAAATGTAATTACCGTCTTGTAGGTCTTCAGAGAAGTCTTTGAAGACCCTGACGCCCCCCCCCACTGTTAGATTATTAAAGTTGTTAGCGTATTTACCGTAACAGCAGTTTAAACAAGTTAATAATGGCTAGGTCATTCTGTTCACACTATTTATTTATTCTGTAACAAAAAAACCTTCCAAAAATGTCTGACATGCTGAACAGCAGCCAGCTGGGGTACGGTCATCTGGACGAATACCGTGGTACAACTACATTTAGGTGTCAGCCATGAACACACTTTGATCTCTTCCTGTGGAATTAACGCCGTTGTGTTAAAATAATCTTTTGTTTGCGTTCGGAGTTGCGTCCACACACCTGTGGGCCATTGTGCAGGCATGTGCGTGGGGGTGCGTTATGATTGCTGCTGCTGCTTAATCAAAATGTGTTGACAAAATGGAGTGGGATTAGGGCTTAAAGACGAGGCATTGTTTCTTCTTGCCAGGAGCAAAGACGGGTTGGATAGAGGGGGTGGTACAGCTGGCATACCTGTGTGCTTTGTTGAATCATGCCTTCACCTCTGCCTACACTGCCTGGTTTCTGCTCTGGAGTCCACTCAGACAGCACACCTTTATGAGACAGCCGTGCATATTTCCCATGATACTCAGCCCCGCTTAAAGCAACATCAAAGGGACTATTTTCTGCTTTCTGTGCATGTTGCACCATGAAATTAAACAACCAGGTAGACGTGTAATCTGAGTTGCCCTGAGCTGGCTGTCCCCTGGAGGCCAGCACCTCAGGCTTGTCAGACCTTGCCCCTCCTGGTGCCAAAATCCCCCCCGCTGTAGGTGTGTTGGCACTTGTGTTATTATATATGCTCACAGACCCGATGGCTCCGTGGTGTTTTTTAAGGTACATGGAGCATGTTGCCAGAGTGTGACGCCACATGTCTCACTATACTCCTCATGAACACAGTACCACAATGTGTAGTCACCGACACACAAACGTCAAAAATACACCTGCCATGAAAAAGAATCTGTCATCAGACTGAGTGCACGTACAGTATTTACATTAAACAGCAGATAATGGTGCAGGTACCAGAGTGCAGTTCAGGTTAGAGGAGGTGAACTAAAGGTGTGTGTGTGAGGGGAATTTCTTGACACAATGATAAATAGGCATTATCATAGCACAGCTTATCTCAGTGTTGTGTGTTCATCCGTTCAGAACAGCTGTTTATCCCCACGGCGCAGGAACACGTTTAGAAAATGCACAGAGTTCCTTCTGGTTCCTGGAGTTCAGACCTGTAGAGCAGTTCAGAATTGTGTAGAACTTGTTGCTCCGTGCCTGTCAGTGTCTCCGTTTAACGTACAGGAACTGTGAGAAACAAACCTGTCTGTCTGACCCAGTGTTCCTGCAGAACAAGTTTAGTACGGAGTGCAGTAATGCCACCATCAATTGACGGCACCACAACGTCTGACACACACACTGTGTGTGTCTGCTGCGATTGTCTAAATAAAGCGAGCCGAACATAAAGTGTATAGAGGAAAAGTATTCATAAAGCTTTGTAAAGTATTCATAATGCCTTATAACATGTCATAAGCCTTTGTTAATGTACATAGATGTTCATAACCATAGTGATAAATTGTCTTTATAATCGGAATGGTTTTAAACTTTTGGTTCTTTGGCTGTTTAAGTAAAGTGTTATCATCTTGTTTTAAGTAAAGTCTGTAAAGAGCTTATAAGCTTTTATTAACAGTTATGAGCACTTAGAAAATCATTTTCAGGAAACGCATTCGTTACCCACAAACGTTATAAGGCTTTATGTCACTTTGCGTTATAAATCTTTATGGCATGTCGTAATAACACTTGAGTCTGGTTATGTACACCTATGGACATTAACGAATACTTATGATGAGCATTATAATGCATTATTATGAAGCCTTATGGCATGTCGTAATAACACTTGAGTCTGGTTATGTACACCTATGGACATTAACGATTACTTATGATGAGCATTATAATGCATTATGACACTTAGCCTTATGAAGCCTTATGGCATGTCGTAATAACACTTGGTTATGTACATCTATGGACATTAACAAATACTTATGATGCGTATTATAATGCATTATAAATGTATGTAGAGTGTTTCTGAAGGCCGGTATGTTTAACAGTTACAGTAAACACAAAGATGCGGGTTCCAAACGTAGTGGAGCAACGTTCGTTCTGACCGGGACAGGAACCAACATTAACGTCCAGAGAACATAACGGCGTGGACCACGTTGTACCTGTGAGATGTTGTATTGTGCAGTGTGTATGTGTGTGGGGGGGGTGGTATGGGGGGGGGTAATTAGTTTACAGGGAGTGAACTCATGGACAGATTGGGAGTCTGGAGGTTCAGGCATGAAAGCCCTCGCTACATCTGCTGGATGGAGGGAGTTCAAACAGATTGTGGTGTAGATGGCTGGCGTCCTGACTGATACTGGCAGCAATGCGAGCTTGTCTATAGGCTGGAATCTCTATCCGTTCCGTTTACAGCCCACTCAGGAGCGTCCCTATCAGCTGCTGGACAGCTGAGATAACACAGAGGATGTTTTCTGGAGTGAAGCGATAGAAGGTCACCAGCAGCTGCTGCTGGAAACGTCTCGCTTACTTTCATTTTTTTTAAAGCCATGGCTGGATTTTCATGATGGCCGCAGTGTTGTTAGTGAAGCCTGTTGGTAGGCTGGCACTTGAACTTTCTGCCTAGGGGTGTACATCAGAGCCGATTCGATTCCTTTAAGCCAATGATTCGATTATTGACGATACTTAAGAATTACTCACGATCCGATTCAAGTCTGACACGATACTCGATATGTTTACATTATGTTTCTAATAAATCAACAGAAAATCATTTTCCTTTTACTGAGATTCAGAATCAGCATTCTAATCACACAGTTTCTCCATGGAGAGTCAAATAAAGACAACAAAACAAACACTGACCCCTACAGTCAAACGTTTCATAACAATGTTCCATACAGTCAGTCCACCGGTGTGTTTCAGGGAGCGGACATTATTAAAAGACGCGGGTTTTGTGAACGGAGCCGGTGTTCCATTTTTATGGAATATTTGTGTAAGGCATTAGTCCGATACGGGACGCAACGTTTTAAACTTAAATAAAGAACGATTCCGTATTTGAGTTTGTAACTCTTCTCCCTCTTATGATGCAGAAGGAAAGTTGAAAGACAGTAATGAGGTAGCGCTACCTGCAGCTTGGGAGTAGATAGTACGCATACATCAGTGTGGATGTTAAAAATAAGTGAACGTAAAGAAGGCAATATAAACACATTAATCTATACTGTTGTGGACGTACTGATGCATTCAATCAAACGGATTAATATTTACTCCTGAAGTAATTAATGACTGACGAGCTTCTCAGTTTGTAATGATAGACACATTATTATAGAGTTGTGAGTTGGGACGACGGCATCTACGCGCTCGCTTTCTTACGGGAATTTACTAGGTTTTCCATGAACACCATAAGGAAAAACTAAGCCAAGTTTCAGATTTGTAGCTACTCGCCAAGCGCCAATCCAACAGGAAGTGGAGAATTAGTGCTGAGTCAGTGAGGGCTTTTATGTTTACAGGTATAGATACTACACAACCGCTAGAGCTGTATTGTTTTTTTTTTTGTTTTTTTTTTTTTTAAATATAAAACACTATAATAAAAAAACAAAAGTTTAATGCATTTATGTGTTTAATTAAAATAATAATAATAAAAAACTCTTCTATGATTTAAACTAGTCTAGTTTTTAAAAGTTACCGTTGGTTGCTAAGTAACAGGATACCGGGTTAGTGCTCATGGGAAAATGTTTATATTAATCTATATTTCCATTAACGGTACGTGATGTTAGATAACGTTCTCACGGTTCTGAGGTGGAACAGTTTGGGTTTGTTTTTGTCGTTGGTGGGAATGTTGCCGCAGCATGTTGGTTCAGTGGAGTTAGGATGCAGTATGATGCAGAGAGGGGTCACTGCAGTGGTCAGTTACACACACGTCCCTCACTGATGATATTTTAATAATAATTTGCAGCATTGATACGAATGTGAAGCGCTCAGAGGTGTGTGTTATTGTTAATAATGTCACGGCTGGACTAACTGCTCAGCCAATCAGATTTAAGGAGCAGAACTACCCGTTTTATAAAAAACTGAACAATGCACCAATAAGTGAATGGTTCCGTTCCTCATTCAGGCGTAACGACTAATCGTCTGCAAACTTTGTGTGTAGCATATTTAGTGAGAACGGTATCCATGACAGTGCAAAAGATGAAGTCACTAAGTTTTCTCGCTTCCTATTTAAAAAATGTAAATATTTTTCATATATTTTTATTAGATTCGTCTCGCATGTTTTAAATGTTCTACTACAGAATTTGGGTCTTAAGCTTTTGTTCGCCGGGTCACAAGAACCGTCACGACCGCAGATTCTTTACATGAATGTGGTAGACGAACATCTGCGTGTGTGGGTGGTTTCATGCCCTACAGCCAGTCGGGGGGAAGTTTTCTGAGCTGGTGCGGCAGGTGGGATTAAAGTTGCCCACATTATTTTATATGTCACGTTAAAGAGGTCGTTCTAAAGTAGGACATTGTTTGTGTGAGAGTTTCTTTGAGGTGATGCTTATGCTTCATTTCTTTAACGAGGGAATGTGATTTTCTGGAGATCATTCATTTTGGTGCTACAGAGGTTTAGGTTTGTGTTACGTTCTGCATGAGCAACATCACATTTAAGGGAGATTTAGAGATTTATTTCAAAGTACCAATGCATGTCTTCTCAATAGAAAAATCAAGTGTAACAGTGCAGTGGTCACCAAGCTTTTGCGGTAACAAAGTAAACAAATTACTTAAACCAGAATCAACATCGAATTAACGGCTTACTGACTTCTGAAGTGATTGCTGGCCATGGTGACACGGCTGCACACGGTCAGTCTGAGGGTCTATTCGGCGAGTGCCATATTTGGACTTCTAGATTTTTATTCTTAAAAAAACCATCTCACAAAGATCTGCAATTCCAGAGAAGACCTTCACCATCAGTGTGCACGATGGAAGAGCTGGATATCTTTCACGATTTACAATTTCCCCCCAAAACCCTCGTCTCGTGACCTGGCTTTCATCTCCGTGTCATTTTGTAGGTCAACAATTTTGGCAGCATGATGGTTTGGGCCTGCTTTTCTGAAAGATGGTTCAAATTGATGGGAAGCTGGTTGTATTCAGGAGCATTCTGGAAGAGAACCTGTTGGAGTCTGCGGAAGACCTGCGACTGGGACTGAGATTTATCTTCCAACAAGACAATCATCCAAAACATAGCAGCATCTACAATAGAATGGTTCACAAACGTCTCCAGGTGTTAGAATGACCAAGTCAATGTCCGGACCTGAATCCAGTAGAGAATCTGTGGAACGATCTGAAAGCTGCCGTTCACAAACGCTCTCCTTCCAACCTCACTGACCTCCAGCTGTTTTACTAAAGTTTCAGTCTCTCGCTGTGCAACACTGATGGAGACAGAGCCCAAGAGACTGGCAGCTGTAATCGCAGCAAAAGGTGGCGCTACATAGTATTAACACAAAGGGGACAAATAATATGGCACGCCCCACTTTTTTCAGTTTTTTATTTCTAAAAAAGGTTAAAATATCTAATAAATGTGGTTCCACGTCATGATTGTGTTCCACTTGTTGTTCTGCTGTAACCTTAAAGATGGAAGACGCTGGAATGAGGAATAAGGAATAAATAGATCCTGAGTTTCATACAACGTGTCCTATTGTCTAGACTGTCAGCTTTACATCCTACTGTCTCAGAGAGAGCAGAAGGCTTGCGGTAAACCGTCGCACACAATAAAGGTGTGTGAACCGACTGTCTGGTTCCCACCACTGGCTGACCATACAGGCCACACTTGCAGTCTCGCTTCCCTGTTCTGTTTCCACGTCCGTAGTTCCCACTGCCCTTTTACTTTTCTGTTTTTTTTCTCAGAATACAGACAGACCATTGTCTGCAGTTGCCTCTTCAACAACCAAAAGCCAGGTATTCTGGTGATGATTGTCGTGATGGTATCTAAAAAGACCAAAGGAGACCGCGTTTACCCGTAAATCTGGAAATGCAAGTAGATATGCTCGCGCTTCTGTAAATCCCGCGTCTAAACTACACGAGGAGACAGCGAGTCTCAGCGACGCTACTTTGTCCTCCTCCTAGCAGCTTATCTCCTGCTGATGGGACAGACATGAGGTCATTGTCGAGAGATTGCTCAGGATAAAGAGTTCGCTTTCACTTGGCCCTCATTTCGAAAATGCTAAGTCGACGGAGGGAGCTTATTCAACGCGGGACCAAAATCTTCCAGCACCAGCAAACAACAGATCTATTGAAAGCCTCTCCTGCAGCAACCACACAGTTTAAACACTGACTGTACATGAAACTGACTCAACCCTACAGGTGTCTCCATACAGTAAGGGGGCGGGAAAATTACAACATGCTTTAAGTCTTCATTCCCCTGCCACTCGGTCATCCTTATCCAACTTTCTCACCGGACCCACCGGGGACTTCATTATCATTTTCATCACACGTGCTTCATGAGACAAAGACCAAAGTATGGCTCACAGACACAGTTTCACCCCGTAGCCTTTTATGTCATGGGTCAGTGAAACTAAATCCTTTTGTCAGTCAAAATCTGAGATTACACTTGACCGCGTATGAGAAGGTTAGCATACGTGGTGGACGCTGTCAGAAGTGCAGTTTAATGCTCTCACAGTTGGGGTTCAAGCTCAAAGTTACTATTGAGAAACTTTTGTTTTTGCTCAGATTTTTATTATTACCACCATTACTACTGGCTTAGTGGTTAGCATGTTCTCCTCTCATTCCCGGTTCAAATCCTGATCTGAGTGGAGTTTCCATGTTCTCCCCGTGTCTCCAGGTTCTTTGGTTCTCCCACAGTCCAAACACATGGATTTAAGGTGAATCGGCTGCTCTAAATTGCCCCTATAGTCTGTGTGTCCCGAGCCGTTTAGGGGGTGAGGGCTTAAACACTTTGCCACGTCTGATACACGAGTTCATCACCGTGGCGCCCCCGGAAGAATTAAATGTAAAAAGCAGAAAGAGGAAGAATATGTTTTTTTTTCTCGGGTGAAATGTGTTGGGCAGCCATTACTGTACGTCCTACAGACCCAAACTTGGAGGGCAGTGCAGCAGGTGTGCATTTTGTCTGATAATAAAATGTAAACCAATTGAACTATAATTGACTCTGTAGTGCAGACATTTTTTCCAGACTCCAAACAAACACAACCAAACACTACGACCGTTTAAATTTTTGTAATTAGCATCATTTGCAAAACCCACTTTAGTGAAGTAGTCCCAGTAGGCCTTTGTTTTTCGGTTTTGCCGCGGTCCGGTCCGTCAGTGCTGGTTTTGTTATGAAGTTTGTTAGTCGTTGTGAACTCTTTAATCCATCGGCTCATTATCAGATGATTTAGCCGGTGATGTTTAAGCTGAGTGTCCGTCATCGTTAACAATAATGCACGCCCCTCACCGCCTCACATTCACATCAATGCGTTACGTGTGTGAACGTAGCACGACAGTATTTCATGTAACATTAATAGACATATACAGTTTAATATAAAGATCTATTTTCCCATCAGCACTAAGATGGTATCCCGTTACTCAGCGATCCGTGTTCACTCTGAAAAACCAGAGGTTTAGAAATTTTTCAGAATAGATGCTACAATGAAGTTTGTTTTGTGTTCTTATACTTTCAGTATTTTATTTTTTTATTGTATTGAACTTTATTATACAGACAGGAAGTGAGATGTTTGTCCTTTTCTGTGAGGGCATCATATGTCACAGAAGTAAAATAAATAACTGCCGTCATGCAGATTATGGTTTTAATATGAAGATATTCTGGTACTGTATCCGCACTGAACCTGTGCAAACACGTAGAGGTATGTAAATGAACTGTAGCCACTGAATTTGGGATGTTTGGTGTGATACGGTAACAGCGAGCAGCTTTGCTGTTGGAGAACATTTCCTCGCTTTAAAACAAACTGAGCTTCTCATCTCATTATCTTCCTAGTAATCCGTTACCGGGGTCGCGGGGGTTTCCCGTGTTGGTCCAGAGGACAAAGTTTCCTGTAGCGGGCAGATACACTCAACACTGCTGGACACACACTGATTCAGACACTGGGAGAACATGAAAATGACATCTGTATCCCCTGCACTGAGACACCGTGCCCCCTACTCACTACTTTTGGCCGTGTGTTGTATTTGCTCCTTCGGCGGTTCCTGGCTTCCTCTCAATCCTTTTTCTCCATCTTGCTCTGTCCTGCATCGACTTTCATGTCCTTCTTTCCCGTCTTCTTCAGCCTTACACTCCTCACGAGGTTCTCACAAGGTTTATTGTAAGTTTTATTCCCACTACCCAAGTTAGTATGTTTAATGTGGCACATTTTAACAGCAGGTGCTTTTCCTGAAACAAATCCTCTTCATACCGTAGTGTAAAAATCACTGTTTCCAACTCCTCAGTAAGGAAAGACGCTAAATAACGTCATCACTTAATTTGCATAAAAGTCCATTTGTGTGTGTAAAGAATAAACATTGTGGCACCAAAAAAGTAGAAACAATTACTTAATTAGACGTAAATTACATAAATCAAGTTTGTGTTATTTTGCCAGATGTTTTTTCACAGACACACACAGCGTAGACGAGGTGACTGACACTGAGTAAGAACAGAAATTAAAGAACGTGTGTTTCTCCAAAAGTCTGCGGTAACACCAGAATAGGGCGGCCTTTTAAAATAAATAAGATAAAAACAAGTTGCTACAGAGGGTCGGAAAAGTGGCTAAAATTAGCAATAAAGTTAGCAAGTTAGCAACCGTGATGAAGATCCTATATGCTGAGCTGTACATTTTAGGATTCCCAAACAATTTGGCCCGAGTTAAAGTTTTTAAACGATGTCCTCACACACCGCCGTCACTGTGCAGCTTCAAACAAATGTGTGATTACAAACCAAAAAAAATCCACTTTTTCATGCCAAATATGATTTGTTGTTAGACGTGATGAAGCGATTCCCCAACATGATGACCAACATGGAAGCCAAATGACCAGCACAGTCTGTCCAGTTTACAAAGGGTAAACTGCCTTTTAAAGAATTAATCGTATTTGAATCCTGTATGTTAAATGTATAACTAAGGTTTTTATTTTATGATTTATTTCTCGTCCCCACCATGAGCACGGTGCGCGGTGCTGCCACTCCTTACTGCAGAGTGTCAGGGAGGAGTCCGGTTCCAGAACCTGGTTCATACCAAGGTCATGCCAAAAGAGGCCATGTGACCTCAATTTACACAATTATCCCACAATCAATGTTAAAAAATGAAGATGCAGCACGTAATCAGTTGCACTAAAATGATTAAATATATACAGTGCCTTCCAAAAGTATTTGGCTCCCTGTGTGTCATCAAGTCTCCGTATAAATGCACCTGCTCTGTGATCGTCTCAGAGGTCTGTTGAAAGCACAGAGAACATCGTGAAGACCAAGGACCACACCAGGCAGGTCCCAGATACTGTTGTGGAGAAGTTTAAAGCTGGATTCGAATATAAAAAAATTTCTCAAGCTTTAAACATCTCAAGGAGCTCTGTTCAAGAGATCATACTGAAATGGGTGGAGTATCAGACCACTGCAGATCCTCCAGGACTCGCCGTCCCTCTAAACCTTCAGCTCAAACAAGAAGATCAGAGATGCAGCAGGAGGACCATGATCACTGTGGATGAACCGCAGAGATCTACAGCTGAAGTGGGAGACGGTCCATAGGAGGTCAGACAGGTCAGTCGTACACTGCACACATCTGACCTTTATGGAGGAGTGATGAGAAGAAAGCCATTTCTCAAAGATCTCCAGCAAAAGTCTGGTTTAAAGTTTGCCACAAGCCTCCTGGGAGACACACCAAACACGTGGAAGATGCTCTGCTCAGATGAAACCAATCCCCCCTACTGTCAAACACGGTGGTGGCAGCATCAGGGTTCGGGCCCGCTTGGACAGGCGTTAGAATGACCAAATCAAAGTCCAGACCTGAATCCAAATGCTGTTCACAAACATTCTCCATCCAACCTCACTGAGCTCCTGCTGTTCTGTAAGAAAGAACAGGCAAAACTTTTAGTCTCTCGCTGTGCAACACTGATAGAGAGAGGACCCCCCAGAAACTTGCAGCCTGATTCTTCATCAAAAATTAGTTTCATATCTTTATGTTTGGAGCCTGAAATGTGGCAAAAGGCAAAAGGTTACAAAGTTCAAGGGGTCCGAATACTTTTGCAGGGCACTGTATGTGAGCGTGTTCTATAGTATTTATTACAGTAAGAGCAGTACAGTGCATCAGGTCTGAGATGAGGAAATAATCACAATTATTAGGATTTTAATGCAGCAATTCATTTCCAGAAATCACAGAAGCAGCGCTGCATGCACCAAAACAAACCCAAACAAAACATTTTGTTATCAAAAAAGACAACGCAGGGGTTCTGCTGAAAATGAACACAATGCAAAATATTGTAACTTTTTGTTCCATGTGACTCTAAAGTTCTGACTCCCGACAGAACACACATTATTCTTTTTTATCGTCGTCCCGACGATTATTTCGGACTTTTTTTTAATAGCTATTAGTTGCAAAAACGCTGTCTCCCAAACCTACAGTGCATTTTGTTACTTATTGTAGTACATATCATTTATAGTATTAAAAAAATACTCTAACATACACATATGTATACCTGCAGTGGTGCTCTAAAGTTTGAAGGCTGTTGAACTTTCTGAATTTTTGTGTAAATTGAACGTGCAGCAGAGTTTAGTGTCAATCCAACCAGCAGACCGTTCCACCTGAGTTTCAGGTTTTAAAATCTCCTGCAGTAATTCATGCTCCACGTGCTCCATCATTTGTGTTAATAACCACTTTACACTCTACATTTTCACCAGTCTGTAGTTATTATGGTCTGGATCATGTTGATTAGAACATTTTGTTCCTCTGCTTTGAAGCCCAGTGCACTCTCAGTGTTTGAGTTTCTAACTCGCTGTGGACAGTTAAGGTGCTTTAATCTCATGTTCTCAAACAAAAGTACTTTACATTTACGTTTGTGCGATACACACCGGATCACGTTAAATCTGACCCACAGTTCACTTTACATCTGTGTTTACCGCCGGGTTTTTAACCTGACTGTGTATTTTGGTAATAAAGCTAATGGACATGTACATTAAATATGTTTATGATATATAATGTACGATTATCCTTCAATAAAATCATGTAAATCAAAACAGTGTTTGTGTTTTTTATTGTGTAATGATTTGATCGGCAACTGCTTTTGTAATTCTGAGCTGTAATTCTAAACACTTCTGTAAATCTATCAAAGGTAGACACACATACAGGGCAATTTAGAGCATTCAATTTACCTTGAATTCATGTTTTTGGAATGTGGGAGGAAACCGGAGAACCCGAAGGAAACCTACGCAGACACCTGGAAAACATGGAAACTCCACCCAGATTGGGATTCGAACCGGGAATCCCTAACGCTCAGAGGAGAACATGCTAACCACTGAGCCGCCCGGAGCGGTGAACTTTTGCAGCCAATACATTTTATAGTTGTTACTTTAGTCAAATTTCATTAAGTTCCAAGTTTTAAAATTAAAATTCCATTCTGAACACCAGGTCCACCAGTAAAACCAGTTACAAACTTTAAAAGAACACAATTTGAACAACATCACACAAACAGCATACAACGTAACATGTCCTCAGATACACGTCCTGTTACTGCAATGGTCACTTTATACAGGAGAACATGTTAACTCTCAGCCTGGATTTTGAAAAGTGGAATCAAGATACAATCTGAACACAATGTTGTTGCATTACAAAAAATATTATTCAGACATATGAACTGTAAAGTACGTTAACGTGGTCTGGTTTAAAGATCCGCGTGCTACAGGTAACTACAAAAATCCAGTATTTATAATGCATTATTAACATGCTTATAAAGCTTTATAATACTAGTCATAAGCCATAGCTGTACATAACCCCACTCATAACGGTTTATAAGAACATGCCATAAGACTTTATAACACAATGTGACATAATACATTATAAATGACATTCACTAAAGTGATCAGTGACCTAAAGCCTTATAACCCTTGTGTTTAATGTCTTTATAAGTGTTCATAACTGTTTAGAAGAGCTTATAAGGCCTCTTTAAAATGAGTTTTTCCATTTAAATCAATCCAGTTAATTCATTATCGATTCCTAAAAACATTTTATAGAAAATAAATATAGAGTTTTATGCTGAAAATAAAAGTAAAATATACAACATAAAAAATAAATATAAAAGTTTGATGTAAATAATAATTTCTACTTAATTCTATACTTGGGTCGCGGGGGGCTGAGGGTCTGCAGCCAGTGGAGAATGTTTTGGCTGTGGGCAGATCCTCCCAGGACAGGGTGCCGATCCCTCACTGGACACACACTCACTCACACAGGCGCAATATGAGGGCAACATATAAAGGGGCAATTTAGATCAGCTAATTCACCTTGAATCCATGTTTTAGGACTGGGTGAGGAATTTCTAGAACCTATTCAGACACGGGGAGAACATGTAAATTTCTCCCAGTTCAGGTTTCTAACCTGAATCTCCAGCGCTGGGGGGGCGGACGTGCTACCCTCTACGTCGCCGTGACGCCCTGAACGTAATTTGAAAGAAGTAAATAAATAAACAGAAGGTTTTTAGTTTACTTACATTTATTTTAGTTACTATAGTAACACACACTATAGACCATGAGAGTCAGAGGGCATGGTAGCGTAGTGGTCAGCATGTTCTCCTCTCAGCGCCGGGGATTCCCGATTTGAATCCCAATCTGGGTGGAGTTCCCATGTTCTCCCTGTGTGTGTTTGGGTTTCCTCCCACAGTCCAAAAACATGGATTCAAGGTGAATTGGCTGCTGTATATTGCCCCATATAGTATGTGTGTGTGAGTGAGGGTGGAACCTGCAATGGATTGGTGGCCTGTCCTGGTCGTGTTTGACCAGTGCCCGCAACGGTTTTCCATGGATGGGCATGGGGAGCCCCCTCGAGACCCTAGTAGAGGATTATGGGATGGTAGGTAGATAGATAAATATTTTATTGATCCCGAAGGAAATGATGGCATCCAGTAGCAACAATACGAAAAGATAAATACACAAAACAAAACGATGTTAAAAAAAAAAAAAAAAAAAAAAAAAAGGGGGCAAAAAAAGAAAAAGGGGCAACATGCCAACGACATATGAAGGTCCAGATGACAAATAACGGCGCAAAAGAGTCCAGGTGAAAAAACTGTGTGCTCAGAAGTGTGAACTGCTGATACGTTTGTCTGGTGGGCGAGAGATCCAGAGATACAAAGTCTGTGTAAGTAAGTGTGTAAAATAAAGACTCAGCTGGAACTAACGTCCACTCATCTACAGGATATAGAGCCGACTCTGTCCCTTCTGGTACAATGTGACCTTGTAGGAGGTGGTGGCTCAGTGGTCAGGGTGTTAGACTATCAATCAGAAGGTCCACCAAAGCTACCAATGTGGGTCCTTGAGCAAGACCCTTAACCCTCACGGTTCCAGGGTGCTGCATCAACCCTGTGTTCTGATCCCAACCCTGTGTTCAAGATACCTGTAAGTTGCTTTGGATAAAAGCGTCTGTTAAATAACTAAATGTAAATGTGATGAACGTTTAGGCAAACTAACATTATAATGCAATTCCATGTGCATTTTATTGAAAAGTCGGTTGGAGTTTTGATTATATAATTTGCATGTATATCTTGTTGCATGTCCTCCTCCACTCGTAATCATCAGTTTATAATCTCAGCCTTAATGAGGGATTATTTATAAACTAATTCCTGACCTGGCGGCACGGTGACTTAGCGGTTAGTATGTTCGTCTCTCAGCCACAGCGCGCGCACACACACACCTGGCTTTGGTTCCTAGAACCATTAGTCTACAACCACCCCATGGCCGGACTTCAGCATACGGACCTTAAAGGATCTGATGGTCATTAAGGTCATGCAGAATTCTGCTCCATCAATGAAATCTGTTTTTATTTTCCAAGAAGGATTATTAATTTCACCTTTGATTCAGATTTCTTAAATAAACAGCATATAAAGTTAAAAACAGCATAAACGAGTATCTTAGCGTCTATTTACATTCCAGTTTGGACTTTCCACGTTGGACATTTCAGTTCCTATCCGGTTTGTCAGTAAAGAGCTTGGTTCCAATATTCATGTGGAGCATTTAGAATTAGATCTCTAGACACCGAATAAAGACGTCTAAGCAGAAATGAAGACAACTGATGAAACCTGGAGCAAAGCTGAGGGTAATTGTTTTCAGTTGCTGCCATTATGTTCTGTGCCAGTTCTGTTCATTGGCACAGTTGCGTGTGGTTAACTTCACATTTCCCTACAAATGCATGAAACCAGCGCTCTGTGTCTGAGACGTCTGCACGCTAATCAGTTTCACCTGCAGGCCTGACCTCCCCGTGGTCTAGCACACGTTCCCTCTGCGCTCGTGATCCGTGAGCACCTTTAAGAAGCCTGATCACAACAATCTGTATGGAATGTTTCTAAAGACTGGGCTGAAGGAGTTCCTTCAACAGGAGCTGATAGCTGATATGTTGTCTCTGACCGAAGGATCAGTTTCTTTTGACAAAACACACGCCGAAGCAGCAGCACCTTATCAAACCAGTTTTTCATTTAATTAATGACTTCCTTATTAATAAAGCTTCATATGGAGAATCACCATGGTGCAGCTCTCACTGCTTCTGCCTCACATCAGGAACCTCCTGGGTTTGATTCCTTGTGAGAGCAGGGGTTACCTCTGTATGTCCATCCCATTCAGCTTCACTTGAATTTCTAAAAAATGTTAATCAATAAACCAAAATTACCAAAATACCTACTTGACTTGTCAGAAAAAAGCCTGATAAAGTTCAGACATTCGTTCATTCTCTTCTGCCTTTTCCTCTACGAGGGTTGCGGGGGATTCCCCATGCCCATCCTGCGGAGAATGTCTCGGCCGCTAGGCGCCAACCCATCACTGAGCACTCACTCACTCACTCACTCACTCACTCACTCACACAGTCACACACAGACTATATGGGTAATTTAGAGCATTCCATTTACCTTGAATCCATGTTTTTTGAATGTGGGGGTAAATCGGAGAACCCAGAGGAAACCCACACAGACACGGGGAGGACATGGAAACTCCACCGATTGGGATTCGAACCAGGAATCCCCAGCGCTCAGAGGAGAACATGCTAACCTCTAAGCCACCGTGCTGCCCGGAGCGGTAAACTTTTGCAGCCAATACATTTGATAGTTGTTACTTAAGTCAGATTTCATGAAGTTCTAAATTAAAATTCCATTCTGAACCCCAGAACTTTAAAAGAACCCAATTTGACCAACATCACACAAACAGCATACAACCAAACATCATAACGCCGTACATCAGAATCTCACGTAACATGCCCTCAGATACACTTCCTGTTAGTGCAACAGTTGGTGCACATACAGAAGAACATGTTAACTCTGAGCCTGGATTTTGAAAAGTGGAATCAAAATACAATCTGAACACGACGTTGTGTTACACATTTTTACATTTTATGCAAATACACCCAGGACAGGGCGCCAATCTATCGCTGGACACACACACACACACACACACACACACACACACACACGAAGAAACTATACAGGGCAATTTAGCGCAATTAATGTACCTTGAATCCATGTTTTTGTACTGTGGGAGGAAACCGGAGAACCCGGAGGAAATCTACCCAGATCAGGATTTGAACCGGGAATTACCGGTGATGAGGAGAACATGCTAACCACTAAGCCACCGCGCCACCCAAGTTCAGACATTATACTCTTAAAGTATATGCCACTGAACACGTACAAAAAGTACGACAACAACTTTGCAACAGCAATATTTGCATCTCATTCTGAATGAATCATAGCAGCATCCAAACTTTTAATGATGTCTGATTCACAAAATATCAAATCACAAAGATTTAACATCATGATGAGATCAATAAAGTGTATCAGACG
The DNA here is from genome assembly GCA_025769995.1 of Xyliphius kryptos. Taxonomy (NCBI): domain Eukaryota; kingdom Metazoa; phylum Chordata; class Actinopteri; order Siluriformes; family Aspredinidae; genus Xyliphius; species Xyliphius kryptos. The sequence goes on along the minus strand of JAOUQT010335892.1, from coordinate 4,361 downwards.
ATCATCAGCGGTCGATTCCAGTGTAATGCACAGGGTTTAAGTCATAACAATGAGATGTACATCTGTTGGCGCGTCACGATGCTACACAATAAAAACCCACGCCGACATGGGGAGAACATGCAAATTCCACCCAGATAGGGATTCGAAACGGGAATCCCCAGCCCTGAGAGGTGAATATATAAATACAATTTAATTACATTTAAATTAAATAAACGAATTTAAATAAATATATATATATATGTTTTTCCTTTTTTTTTTGTTTCCGACGTGGTAGCATTGATTTATAAAATATAATAGAAAGCATAAATTGTTATCATACTTAATGACTTTATGAACATCTATGTACATTAACACAGACTGATGTTATTAAGCCTTATGAATGCTAAGCGTTATCGTGGCGATGGTGCCTTTAGCTCAGTCCTCAGGTACAGCATCCGCCATAATGCTGCAGCCTCCGCGGACACACACAGTGCACACTCACTGCTGTCTTCAGGCCTCAACTCTCCAAACCTGTGTATGTTCTCCCTCTGTGGCAGCGTTCAGGGGAACTGGCGCAGCGGCTCAGATAGGATTCAAGTTTCCTAATGCAGTGAGTCATTTGTGTTCGGTGCCCAAAGCCCAGATTGCCTCCAAACTCTCGCCGGAGGTCCGATTACTGTATCGTTTTTATGAGGTTAGTGTTTCGTCAGGAGTGACGTGGTCTGCACCGCTGAGGTCACATGGGGGGATTGGTTGTTGGGCAGCGTTGTATATTTTCAGTGCCAGTGTGTGTGCGCTCACAGCTTTTATTTAAGGAAAATGATCCGAAAATAGCCAGACAAGCCCCTCTTCTGAGCTGTGTTGTTCCTCACATCTGTTTCTAATCGATCTAATTGCACTCCTCAGTTTAGATGCCTTCTGTGAGGATCTGGGCAGCGGGAGTGATTTGGACATCAAACCTTTTACGCAAACAGGGAGAACGCTGGGTGTAACGAACAAACCAAAGAGAACCACGTTTAAAGAACGAGTAAAGCAAGCTGCTTTTACTCAAGAGAAGGTTTTTATAAAAATGTAACGTGACCTCACAGTTATAACACTGGAACAGATTATTATTCAAATATCATCAGTGAGGGAGAGGATGTGCGCAACTGTCCACTGCACTGACCCCTCTCTGCATCACTCTGCATCCTAACTCCACTGAACCGAGACGCAGCAGCGAGCGCAGGAAGCACGTACAACCATTTCTGATGTGAGCGGCGTTTCTGATGAGCACCATGTCGGTCAACGTTAAAACAGACGGACATCATGTGGGTTGAACATGTTCTCACCTGGATGGGCAGGGGAACCATTAGGTGGAAGAGAATACAATGTTTTTAAAAATGATACGAGTTTTGTACATTGAATTTTTTTGTATGCTCTCAGTTTTGCATCTTAAAAGCCAATAAATTCCAGAATGTCTTGGCTGCGGTGCGTTCGCTCTTAAACACGGACCTCCTGCTGAACTTCATGTATCTGTAGTTTGTAGAATGTAGAATTCATAGTTTAATCTTGTTTGTAAAAGTTGGCCCTTGGCAGCCGAACCTGAAAAAAATGACAGGTCATGTTTTTAATTGTAGTTGTTGAACAAATATATGGTCTTAAGTATACGGACACCCTCATACAGTTCAGTTTAATAATGTTTAATACCAGGTCACTTGTCCTCTTATTTATGACTGATGTAGCTAAGCATCAGCAGCTTTGGTGAAGGTCCTGTAACCGGGTGGGACACACCGTGAGGACCTGAGGCTCGGGGACCGGGATAGGAGCCGGCTTTCTTTACAGATTACATTTAAAGACCAGAACAAAAGCGAGCGAGAGATCCCCGTGTTCCCGTCTTCTTACCCCCATCAATGCAACTCTGTCATCTTTAGGCGGTCATCCTCGTGTCCATGTGGGATTACCCATAGTTCTCCAGTTACCTCCCACAGTTCAAAAACCTGGATTGAATTGCACCCATAACTTTCCGTTGTGTCCGTATGAGAGCGTGAGCCCAGAAATGGATTGGCGTCCTGTATCTGACCACCGCCCGAAACGTTCTCCCCTAGATGGACATGGCGAACAAAATCAATGTGTTTTGGGAGTGGTAGCTTAGTGGTTGAAGGTGTTGGACTAGCAATCAGAAGGTTGGGGGTTCAAATCCCTGGTCTACTGAAGTTACCAACGTGGGTCCTTGAGCAAGACCCTTAACCCTCATTGCTCCAGGGGGTGCTGTATCAACCCTGTGTTCTGACCCCAACCATCAAGCTGGGATAATTGTAAGTCACTTTGGATAAAAGCGTCTGCTAAATAACTAAATGTAAATGTTTTTAGGCCCCATGCAGAGCAGAGTGCGTGACCTCGAGTACTTTATTACTTTTATAAAACGGTTATAACATTTAAAAAGGGTTCATTCATAAATGTGTTTATTTAAAACAGAATATTCAACTGGTTTTTCAAGTGAATATTGGTTGCTTAGCAACGGGATTATGTTCTAGTGCCCATCAGGAAATGGCTCACTGTTTATATTAATCTGTAGGTTTCTGCAGGTCCGTGTTCACAACCCCAAACCCCCTCACACTGCTGCTGCAGTACGACCACAACGGTACCACCACAACGGTACCACCACAACGGTACCACCACAACGGTACCACCACAACGGTACCACCACAATGGTACCACCACAACGACTACTCCACCTGCGATGCAGCCGCCTTTTATACCACATTTCTGCGTAACACAATGCTTTCATGGTTGTAAACTAGTTCTTGACGGGTGGATTCATTCAGACGGAGCAGAACCGCAGGTCCGACCCAAACGCTACAACTCTACAGAAGGGACCCTGACCCTCTGCTACCCTGACCGCTCTGATCACTTCAGCAGTTTGTTGTGTGTGTTGTGTGTGCACCATGTGTGCTTACATTTTTAAACCTAGTTCTCGTTATGGTTGTGAAGGGAGTACACCAAATGTCTGTGGACGCCTTCATTTATCTGTTTGCTGTTCAGTGTCACAGTGAGGAGGATGGGGTTCCTACTTCAAAACAAGATTTCTCTCAAGGTCACTTCCTCAGGATAAGGAACGTTTCTGCCACTGTGGCCGCTGTGAGCGCAGGAGGAAACACCGCCAAACACCGTCATTATATTATTTATGGCTGCTGGGTTTTTTAAAAACAATTGGGTAACACTTTAAATAAATCAGGTATTCATAATGCATTAGTAACACATTCATGAAGCTTTATGTTATTTATTAACTTCTCTATACCTATAAAACCCAAAGCCCTCCCACTCACTCACTCACTCACTCACTCACTCACCAACTCTCCCACTTCCTGACTACCTACAAGATTAAAATTTGGCACCGTTATTCCCCACAATGCAATTGGAACAACTAAGCAAATCCCACCAGGGGACCCAATCTGAAACACGGGTCCTGATTAAATTGGGCACTTCCACTCACCTCACAAGCTTCAAATTTGGCAGAGATATATAGGAGAACCTCTACACTCATAGAGATCTCAAAAATTCCCCAAAATTCCCACGGGTGTCCCACCAGGGGACCCAATTCAAAATATGGGCCCTACCCTAATTGGGCACTTCCACACATCCCACAAACTTCAAATTTGGCAGAGATGTACAGGACGACCTCTACATTCCCCAGGGGACCCAGTCCAAAATGTGCTTTGTAATGACCATTAACAAATCTCTCTCAAGGTCAGTCTCTCAAGGTCGTAGGTGTGGACTTGAGGCACGACTGCTTCTCGCACGGCCAGCTCTTCGTGGCCTGCTCCAGACGGGTAGTCGGCTAGCTAGATCATAAAAGTTCTTATGGCACTGAACTCAGTACAGTAGAGTTACACAGAACGTAGAACCTCAGAAATATTTAAACACTACTTATGTTTCTAACGTCAGCAGGATTTTGGAATTCAGTTTCGCTGCAGCAAAGTTTACTGAAGTTATAAATATTCTTACATTCAGTTCATATAAAAAAAAAAAGTGAAATGTAAAGATGACCCACCTACTCCTCAAATATATTACACATGTGATGTTTGTGTGAACTTCTCTCTCTCTCTCTCTCTCTCTCTCTGTGTGTGTGTGTGTGTGTGTGTGTGTGTGTGTGCACGCGCGCGCACGCTCATGTGTGCCCCTGACAGAGTGCATGTTTGCTCGCCCCTGGGTGGTCCTTCCTCACGGCTGGCTGGCGGCTGATCCTCTCCTTCATAAATCAGAGTTCAGTGCTGAGACCAGCAGCGTGTGACCACTGGCACAAGATCAGGGTCTGAGGATGCCCATCAGCACGAACCTTTAGGGCAGTTTCCAGCTTCACCAAATGCTACCACACCAGTGCAAAAATATTTATTACAAAAACA
>JAOUQT010335875.1:0-13140 GCA_025769995.1 Xyliphius kryptos | reverse complement strand
GGATGGGTTAAATGTGGAGGACAAATTCCTCTGTGTGTAAGCACAGTAGGCAAAATGAATCACTTTACTTTACTTTAATATGACTATTTGTCTATATATATATGATTTTTTTTATATTTTTACTGTTGCTTGCTCTTCTATTACAGGAACCAAAAGCAATCTGGTCACCTTGTGAAAGGTGGACCACTTAGAAGCAAGGCACGATAAGTAAGCAATTTCAGAGACAAATCAAAACAACTGTTCCTGCTCACATTAACAAGTACTTGCAATGAGCATTCTGGAAAAGCAGTATACAAGCAAACAAGGTACCATGCAAGGTCATCGCAAATGCTCCGATGGCTTTAGTGAATTTCCGAATGCAGGAAGCTTTATGGATGACACAGACAGAGAAGTAAGCAACTTGACTGAGCGTGCCTTTAGAAGCCTATGTATTGGGGAGGATGCCATATATAATGACTTGGAGGTCTCTTCTCCCAGTGAACAAAGAATAGCCTTTGCTCAGCAATCCCAGCAAAATAAGGATTTAAAGAACACGTGCCAGGAGTCTGTCTGTTACAGTGCAGAGTACTGGAAGGATGGAAAATCTAAGGTAGACTCAACATTCCAGCATTCCCATGTGGATGTAAAAAAACAAGCTCTCAGAGAGGAGAACCTGTCTTATATGAGTAATGGCTCTGTAGAGGCCATGTGGCAAGAGAGGAGGAGCACTTCCAGAGTTTCATCTCTTATCAAGGCCTTCACCACAGGGGATGGTTACATTAACAGTAGCACTCCTGAAACTCAGCACTTACTAGACAACTACAGGGACTTAAACAATGAGTCATGGGAAAAATCAGCTGTGTTTAGTATACAGAAAGAAGTATCTAATTTCTCCTCCATCAACGACAATAGACGTCAGTCAAGCAACAATTTTCAAGCTGCAGTAACCCAAACTTCTACAATGAAAGCAAGATTTATGTCACTGAACTCTACTAACTTTTTTTTCCACAGTGAATTTAGTCCTTTTCAGTTGTGGAAGGATTATAGCCGGATTCATTTTGGAAGAGGCGAAGTGTCCAGGTGTGTTTCAGACTGTGGATTTTCCAGATGGTATGATCCTCCTCTGTATAAAGAACTGACAGCCCCACACAGGCAATTAAACATTACATCTGAAACCAGGAAGTTAAACCAAAGACAAAATGAGTATGACGTTGCTTCTCAGCAATTTAGGTGCACAGTAGTCCAAAAGGCCTCTGCCATTGAGAAGAGATGTGAGTCTGAAATGGCATCTAACTGTCCTCCATGGAAAAGGACTAATAGCTTTGTGAGAAACAAACTGCCAAGCAACCGACCTTCCACAGTATCACCAACCAATGAGAAAACACACAGGCCAGATTCGAGTTTGCTTTACTATAGTAAGCATGCGTATGACATTCAGCACCAGGTGAGAAAAGTGGTCAGTGGTGATACCTCAAACAGTTCAACCCCATTTAATATCACTCAGCTGCTGACACCTGTCATTCCCAAAAGACAGGGAACTGAAACTTCCGAAATTTTGCAGTCTGCAAACACACCATCAGTTCTAGAATATTCACCTTATAGTGATGCTGACCATAAATCTCTGACTGAAAATAAACAACTACGTGCTAGCTATAAATCCAAAGCATCTAGTTTATTGTTTAACCTCAAAGACAACCGAAAACGGGTGAAGAGCACATACAGCCCTACCAAATTTAAAAGTATGGAGATACCAGATCTAAATAAAACATTCTCAATGGGAGAAGAGAATGAATCCACACTTTCACACAACACAGAATCCAAGACAAAAAATCCAGATCATGCTGCAAGTCAAGACACATGGGGACATTGTAATGCATCACAGCTCTTATGTAAAGATGACCTTATAAAAAGTGTAGAGCATGAAGACACTGCTAATGGATCAAATGAACAAATATTAGAATCTCAATACGGAACTACTAAATGTAACATGTATAATGTGGGGTCATATAATAATGCCCTGAATCCTGATAAGGTTTCTAACAGAGAAAATGACTTTGCTCCACAAAGACATTCTGCATTGGGTAATTATCCAGAGAAACAGTCTGAAAAGGAACATAGCTATTCAAATGCATATACCTTAGAACATATGTCAACTCAGTTGTCAGCAAAACACACCTTTTATCAAGAAGAAGATGTAGATGTTAAAGTGTCAAAGAACTTTATAAGGAAGCCAAACTACGTCTATAGCAATAATCAGATGATCAAAGAGGAAAACCAAGAAGTGATTAATATCATCAATAAGGGAATTCTCAATAATGGGAAAAATAATGGAGTGCAATTTAAAGGAGAAATAGCCTCTTTAATTGAAATGGACAAACAAAAAAGGGCCACAGCCAGGCAAGACTTGCCTTTAGTCAAAAACACAATGGAAAAAGAAACATACATCAATAGAATGAATGAAAGCATAAAACAGAGTCGACTTGCAAAACAGAAAGAGCTTCAAAATTCAGACTCAAACTCATTTTCAAATACTCAATATAGCAGTTTAATGAATGGTCTTATACAAGATGATCCCAAATCTCAAACATTGTATGGTTTTAAAAATAATACCCAACAGGATACAACCTCCACAAGTGGACTGGAAAATCTAAAAACAAGACAAGAAAATTTCAGGTTTCATCTTGAAAAAGATGAGAACCACACCGCAAATCATACTACATCTGATAAAAATTACAATCAGAAAATGCGGCCTTTGCACACAGGGGAGGGTAAACAGCAAAAGAATGAAGGCTCTGTTACTTATCAGCCATACCAATACAACCCAAGTAAACAATGGCACATTGCGACCACAGACCACTGCCAGACAACAGATGAAAATAATCATTCAAGCCAAATGAAGCAGTCAGAAAAGAAATCACAACAAGATAAAATAATCTGTACCCATCAGTCATCTCCAATTCCCCAACAAAATACAATACATTCACCAAAAACAAGTGAATATTTAAATACTGCAGAGCATCATCCAAGCCAGGAGACGATAAAGTCAAAACTTATGACTGATTTGAAGAAGCATTCAGAAACAAGCGATGGCAGATTTAACATTAATGACATACTATCTACGAGAGACAAAAAACAAGCAAAGCGTGTACAGGAAGGCAAACAAATCCTCACTACTAATATAAATGAACGAACCAAATTTAGTCCTCCAGATGACAAAGCTATAAATTCTGATGCCTTAAAGGCTAAACAGCAGCAATTGTCACAAGCCAAATCTGGCATTTCAAAAATATCACCAAGCAACATTAGAAATGAAACTAATCCAGAAGATGGACATTCATCAATGGACAGAACAAGCATAAAATCAGGGAGAGAAAAACATCCGAGCAAAGAAAATGAAAATAATACACCAAGATCAGTCTCTTACAAAGAAAACGGACAAACCAAACAGGAAATGCTTACCTCAAAATTAAAAGCACATGCTCAAAAAGAAATATCAGCAATTAAAGAAAAAGGGCTTGCTAAACAACATACTCTGTTACGAAATGCAACTAGACAGAGTAAGGCTGTGAATGATGACAATGGACAAATGAACCAGGAGGTTTTGTCTCGGAAAAAAGAAATAACTGCAGAAAAACTTAATCATCTTTTTCAAGATATAACTTATTCAACCGGAACCTTTAACAGAGATAAGAGTGACCAAAATAAGAAATGTCTTCCATCAGAAAAAGTTGAAACATCTTTGAAAGATGGGACCTCTCAGGATCTTATAAAGGACATGACAAAGGCTCACAAAACGGAATCTCTAGAGAAAAGAATGACTGAACTAGAAAAACTAATTTGTGATGTGCAGGATGTTGCTGAGAATGATATCCATCAACAACATATTCAAATTACTAAGAGGCAAGCTGGTCGAATGGAGCAACCAACACAAGAAAATGCTGCTCAGCATGAACCAACTCCAACTCAACATCTTACACCATCCCCATCCCTTCAGTCTTTTGGAAATAAACAATTGTTGGTCAAAACAGAAGAACAGTCTGATTCTATCCTTCCTACAAATAATGCAAAATTCTCTGCCACTGCAAAGGGAAATGAAAGTCTTCAAAATACAGACAACACAGAAAATGCTCCTCCATGCAACAAAGATGAAAATACTGTTCAGATCATTCCTTTGAAGTGCACTGACATGACTGAAAGTGGTTTGTCTACTCAAGATAAGTTAAATAAAGCAATACAAGAGGGACAGATGGAAAGTGGTGCCATTCATGAATATGCTGAAGATAAACAGATAAAGTACTTCAGAGAAGTGATTCCACCGGTGTCCAGCAATCACTTGAATGAAAAATACAGTGCAGAGGATGTCAAAGGGCTGGGAATTCAGGACAATACAACTCAAGCAAGCGACATAAATAAAACAAATATATTGGAACAAATTGTTTACAATAATGACCCCCAGTTTATGGCATCAGAAAAAGTCTTCAAAGAACCAAGATCTCAAAAATCAGAGGTTGAAATCCAACCTGAATATTCTCAAAAGAATATAAATCCTCTGCAGGAGGATGCTAAAGCCAACTACGTGACCTCCATGAAAGATGAATTTCAGAGAATCATAGAAACTACCGATCTTGACAATCAAATAAAGGTGTCAAAGGCTAAAGCTACACCAGAAACTACCAAAAATCAAGACAATCCCCCTGAAAAGGCAAAAGAACATCATGAAAAGTTTGCAGCTACAGAGGTGAAACAATCCGAAGAAGACTGCATAGATAACAAAAGGGTCTATCATGGCTTGGCATCTACAAGTCCACATAAGTGCTGCTCCTCTAACAGTATGAAAACCAGTGACACTTCTGAGACAAATTGTACTAATGTTCAAGATAAAAGTGCTGACAGTATCGTATCAGCACCTGATAGCCATATCATTCACATAGCTAGTAAGGCAGAGAATGATTTAACAGATGAGCCTGTGATATACAGTATATGTGTAACAAGCAAGACAGATGTGGTTCCAGAGGATGAACCAGTCATCTTTTCTATTTCTGTATCAAGCATTGCTGATAACGCAAACCTTTCTACAAACCAAAACAGAAATGATCCAAAACATCTTTCATCAGAGCAAGACGAGATAGTTGACAAAGGACCTGATCATAAAGAGGCAAAAACAGATAGTGTCTGCCTCAAAAATCAAGCAAGAAAAAGTGATGTAGAGGATAAAACAAGCAAAGGCACAATAAGAAAACGAAGCTCACCTTCAAGCAAAAATCAATTAGATTCCAAAAGTTTGTTGAGGGTGGATGACCTCAGTTTATCTTATGATAGGCTTTTGGTCAAATATGGGTTTGCTAATAATGATGCAGGGCAGGTAAAAACAAATAAAAAAGAAGTATTGTGTGATAAAAAAGAACTGACATGTAGCTCTGTACAAAACAAAAAATCTACAACAGATAATGCCCAATGTATAACTACAGTGTATAATGATGAAACAAAAAATGTTTCCCTCCAATCAAAAGATCCTTTAGAAGTGGCATCTATGTTTTTAAAGGAAGTAAAGGAAAATGGGGAACAAGGTGTTACACAGGTAAAGGATTCTCACCACTTGGTAACTGAAGAAAACACAAAAAGAACAGCTGGATTAATGGCAAATTCTAATGAAGATACTGAAAGTAAAAATCAACACAATGATGAAACTAACAGAATGAAAAAAGTGAAGCTAAATACTTTAAAAACAAAGGAACCAAATTCTATTGTTGCTTCAGAAAGCATGATAACAAACAGCAAAGTAGTGGAAGAAAGCCAGCATGTTGTACAGGAAGGTGAAATAATTCAGAAAGGACTAAAAGAGAATGGTTGTAAGGATGTACTTAACAAAAATGCCCAGCAAGTAAAATTTGAGAAGGATAAACAAATGTCAGCTAAAATATGTGCTACTGGTGCCAGTAAATTGTCATCAAAAACAAGTGACCACTTACATGATCGCTCACATTCTCCCAGTATTAAAGGTTCTGTGTCAGATGTGAAAAACAAATCAAGACTGCAAAGTGGTGAATCAGAAGGAGCCGATTTGTATGCAATTCAAAGCAATCAGTGTTTTAAACTGCATGGTTCTCCAAAGTTGGACTATGAAAGAGATTTAGCTAAACCAGAGAAACCAAGCAAGGAAAGTGTTGGAGGATATGATCAGGAGGCCTTAAAAGTTAATCTAAAAGGGTCTGTATGTAAAAATGATTCTATCAAACAAGAGCAGGTAAAGTTCATGAATGGTAGTGTAATTAAAAACAACACTGAAACAGATGAATCTTCAGTTTCCACTTCTAAAAAGTTAAAAGCGGATGTCAGTTCTAATGAAAAGCTGGATACAAATGTCTCTGCTTTTAGAAAGTCAGAGCAAAGTGTACCACAAGTTCAAAATAAACATGAAAAAGAAAAACAACTACACCAACATAGTAGTGCTTTTGTCCAAGACGATGAAATAATTAAAAAAGAAGAAAAACAGTCAGAGTTTAGGTGCAATGTTGGGCAACACAAACAAGAAATTGTTGATAATTCATCTCCTGCAAACATCACAGGAAAAGACACACTTACTCTGAAAAACATTAAAGATCATTCCAAACTGGTTAAAATGAAATGCAAACAGGAGCCGGATGAGGATGTGAGCAGAAGAGCGAGTGGTGAAATTTCAACAAGAAAATTAAATACTTCTAACACTACATCATTAGTTGAAAAAGATGCTGTGAACTGTGAATCCTGGCAGAGGGAAATTTTAAAAAAGGAAACAGCGAAATCACAAGATGAAACATTTGATCACCTTGACAATTTCACACCTGACCAACTTAAAGCCAATGAAAAAAATATGGAGCATGGACCTTTTAAAGTTATAGATAATGGCAAGCCTACTGAAAATGACATGAAATTCTGTGATTTTGGAGAAAGATATGATAATCGCAGTAATGAATACCAGAACCACCCACAAAAACCTTTAACAGATGAAACAACAGAAAATAAAAGCAATGAAGTGACCTCTGTTGGATCTAATCATGTCAATCAAATTCATTCAAATAAAGATGCTGTCCTCGAAAAGTATAAGATTGTACAACAACAAAGAAAATGGAATAGGCCAGAGATCTCCGCCCTGGCTGATTACGCTAGGCTTAAAGTTATCTCTGCTGAAGATAACTGCAATGAAAAAGACTTGCTTAAAAGAATGGACACTCATCAGAAGTATAATTTGTCAACAATCCAAACTCAAAATGATTCACTAGAAAGTCAAATCATGACTGGGAATGATAAAAAGTTACCCAAAAATGTGGGTGCAAATGCAAAGAAGATTTTACAAACATTTCAGGAAAACGATGATCATGTACTTCAAAAATTCAAAATTAAAGATGGACTTCAAAACACCCCTGATCACCATGGAAAAGTCATAGATCATCAGACCCCAAGATTACTGGATAAATTAGAAAAGAAAATCTGTGCTGGTGAAGAAACTAAATGTGCTAATGAGATGACATCAACAACCCAAATGCAGTCAGATTCCCCACATGCTGAGGACAAAAATGATACTCAGACCAAATTACAAAAACAACCAATGGATGATAAAACACTGATAATGGAGACTAGTCCTCAAGTGAAAAAGTTTTCAAAACCTCAGAAAAGTGAGGGCATCCATGATAAAGCAACTGAACAGGCAGACAACCAAACAAATTTGATGATGGAGGAGAAAGATGTAGAAACATCGGAGGAGCCTCAATACTATGTTGTTAATGCAATAGAAAGTAAACAAAATTCAAAAGATTTGCATGAACTACTTCCATTAAACTATGAAAAAAAATCAGTTAAAGAGGTAGCTACCGTATCGGCCATGAGTCCTCAGTGTAACATCATTTCACCTGTCATGGGGAAGCCCACCATGTTCAGGGTAAAAGATAACACAAGCATAAATTCTTCAATAACTAAAACCTTAAGGCCACTTTTTCACAGGTCAGTGTCAGAGGAATTCACAAGAGCATCACCAAAGAAAGAGATTTGCTATGGATCAGAAAAAGTTGACATCAACCATGAGCATTTAAAGACGTATGCTTACCACCCAGTCTCACAAGTGCAATCAGGAGCTTCTTGCCCACTCCCTGCTGTAGAAGAAAGTCAGTCCCAAAAACAGTTTTCGCCAGAGTTTACAGAAAGTAAGGAATCAAGGAGCTTCAACATAAAAACTGATTTAGTCCCCAACACAAAATCGGCACATACGGCAAATTTACCCACTAGCACATTAGGCATGGCAGACACAAGTTCACAAAGTTTTGAAACTAAAAAAGAAAAGGAGAGTAATGTATGGCCTGGATCACAATATAATGAGAGACATGTATCTGCCTCATTTAAAAGACATGGGTCTCTCTTTTCTGAAGGGCCTGGGGCAGTTAGCTATGAAAGACCTAAATCAGTCTCCTATGAAAGACCACAATCAGTTTGTTATGAAAGACCAGAATCTGTTTGCTATGAAAGACCTGAATCTGCTTGTAGTGACATAAGGTCACTGAGCAAGCCACCAACAGTTCCTCCTAAATCTGAGAAGGCACTTCGACGTGCTAAAAGACTTACCTACAAAAGAGTCAAAAAGACAGAGTCTGAAATAATTTCTGACAACCAAGGACAACCTGAAAGAAAATCTATTCAAGCTTCTTCCAGTTTACCTGCTTCACCAATGGAGGTCACGTCGATGCATCAAACATTACTCCCCTCGCCTCCAATAGCCCATTATCACGTAGGAACAAGTCATGCTCCTTCTTTACCTAACATAATGGCTCATTCTTTTCCAGTAACTCAAAGAAAGCTCCTGCAAGATCCAAATTCAGGTCAGTATTTCATGGTGGACATGCCAGTACAGGTAAAGACAAAGACATTCTTTGACCCAGAGACAGGAAAATATCTTCATCTCAATGTCCAACAGAGGGAGCAGAGAACTCTATCACAGCCGACACCTGTGGAGGTGGTTGGTCACCCCTACGTCATGTACCCTGGATTTTTGCCCATGTCTGTCTCTGTCCCATCTGTACCCCATTTGAGGTCATCATCCCAGATATCAGCACCAGCTACTCTGACAGAAGCACAAGCATTAGAAACCAGCTCAAAACAACAACCACAAAAACCAGAACACCACAAAAATATTCAAGATTACGATAAGTCAGTGAGTAAAAGCCAAGAACAAACTCTGCAGCCTGACAACAAGCACAAACTCATGCCCAGACATACGCACATCATAACAATGAGTGAACTGGAGGACTTTGCTGTGGAAAACACCTGACTGCTTTTGACGGCTGATTGAACAATATAGAGTATATGTACACATGTTCATTACTGAGGAACTCTGAATGTATATCTGACTCTGTGAATAAGAATTTATTTATGGTTTGATTAAAATATTTCTATGCTGTTTGAAATTACTTCTGACGGCTTTTTGTTAAACAAACACGTCACTTTACATTTGAGTTATATGGGTATCAAGGTTAATTATTTCATATTAGAAATACTGCATTCCATTTGAAAAGTAATATAATCAATACATTAAAAATAATTATATTACAATCACCAAAATGTTTAATGTGTTTAATGAAATGAAAATGCAGAATTTGCTATGTTAGCCCTCCTGGATAGTGACAGATATTATAAAATTTATTATGCACCACCTTTTTTTTTACTCCGAATAAATTAACTCAAATTCTTATGGCCAAGTTTATTACATCTACATTTAAGCATTTAGCAGGCACTTTTATCCCAAGCGATTTACAAGTGAGAGAACAGAAGTCAGTAGTTAAAGAGAAACCAGCTACACTGTAGTACCATCAAACCTGCATCTGTATCCCCCCCCCCCTCCCCCCCTCCAGGAAGTGCCTGTGAAAAAGGTTTTTTATTTTAATGCTAAGTGATTCAGTTTCAAAGTGTTGGGAAGATCATTCCATCATTTAGCAGGTAAGAGGAGATCCAGAGATTGTCCTGTAGGAAAAAGTCAGTGAATGCGAGCAGCTACAGGGAGCCAATGAAGAGAGATGAGTAGGGAAGTGAAATGAGTTTGCTTGGGCTGGTTAAACACAAATCGGGCTGCAGAGTTTTGCACCACCTGCAGAGCAAAGCATTACAAAAGTTGAGCTGGGACAGGATGAGGGCTAGGACCAGCACTTTAGTAGCCTGTCTAGTTAGGAAACGTCAGATTTTCCTGATGTTTTACTGAATGAATTTGCTGGAACAGGGGCATTTGTAGGTTTGTGGTTAAGGAACCAGCCTTGCAACCCGATGATCCCCTATTCAATTCCCGGTCTCACTGGGTACTATGGCTGAATTGCCCTTGGACAGGTACCTAACCCAAATTGGTCCCAAAGCACTGTATGCAAGGCTGCTGACCGCTCCGGGCACATGTCTCATTTCACCAGTTTGTGTGTATATACATACATAAAATACATAAAAGCTAGTAAAACTTCATATTAAAAATAGATAGATAGATGATCTGGATCAGCTGGTTTTATTGGAACACTTACAATTTAACACAGATATATTTGTTTGTTAAACAAAATCTAACAGCTTGTGTTCACAGCCATGTTACCATATTTCCAAGCCACAGTCTCCTGTGAAATTCTTTTAAAAATTTGTTAGCATTTTGAAGAAATCTATGACAAAATGTGTCTTCAGGGCATACAAGTAATTTCTTTTCATTACAAGAATATAATTTGCATAATAACATAATAAAAAGAATTTCACACTTCATGACTTTAGTCACCATAGTGTTGGCTACAAAATTTTAGAGTCCATCCAGAGCTAAGTTCTCTCTCCATTCTATGGGGTAAGTCCAGAGGTGCAGAGGTACTGAAGGCCTATACTTAAGTTAAAGTATTAGTATATTTTTAAATAATTACTTAAGTAAAAGTTGGAGTATGATTACGATTTTTTACTCACGTATAAATATAAAAGTTCATGTAATTAAAGTAAAAAAGTAAAAGTATTTTTTTTAAAATCACATCCAATTTTTTGTTTTAAACAATCTTTTCATTCAAATTAAAGGTGCACAAGCACTTGACACATGACAACATGCTGCAAGCTGATCTAGTTTAATATTGTTCTTTTTACAAAAATCCTGTCTAAAAGCATTTGAATATTAGAAATCTTTATACATTAATAGGTTCTGACATACATTTATTTATTCATTTATTATCTGCCGCTTAAAAGTCTGAGGGTCATGAGGGGGTTCCCTATGCCTGTCTAGGGGAGAAAATCACGGGCACTTGCCAAATACACCCAGGACAGGGTGCCAGTCCATTGCTGAGGCATACAAATTGCATATTCTATGTCGAAAACAAAGAACCAAAGCCATGGTTAAATATTAACATTGTCAGTGTACTGATTATAAATACTGAACCATACAATACTGAACTCATGTATAGATTGTGTAAACTCTGTGATTAGGGTGTTGGGTTAGCAATCTAAGGGTTGTGGGTTCAGATCCCAGGTTGACTTAAGTTACCAATGTGGGTCCTTGAGTAAGACCCTTAACCCTCATTGCTCCAGCATTCCTGTATGTAACCCTGTGTTCTGATCACAGCTATTAAGTGGGATGCTTGTAAGTTGCTTTGGATAAAAGCGTCTGCTAAATGATGAAATGAAAAGAAATGCAATGCAAATACATGCTGGGATTAAATGTCATCAGTTTCTCAGTGTAAGGTTTTACAGTAGAGGACATCCCTAAAAAGCATGATAATTTATTAAAAATCAGCTAAATAATATAGAATGCATAACGTGTTTAAAGTGTATTTCCTTTGTTTGCCTTACATTTTAATTTGAATTAGCAGGTTGGGCTCAACAGTTCACACAAGAGTGGTGTTTGAAACATAAAACTACTGTTTCATTGAAGCAACTATATGTGTAACAGTACACTATGGCAGCACATTTTGACAAAGTAGCACAACTCGTCAGAACAGCGACTAAAGTATTGCGCCAAATAAAATGTATTAAATATGAAAAGTACCTAAAATACATAATAGCTTACTTAATTCAATGTTCGTTTTCAAATTTTATGGTAAATTCCTTAATACTATTAGCTCTTGCTTCTTTGGCAGACACAAAAGACAGTTTGATTTTGCCAAGAAATGTTTGGTTTTTTTTCAGCCAGCAAAGTCAAAAAATGATAGGCCTATGACTGTCACACATCCAATCTGCTTCCCCCATCCTGCCTGCTCCCGCCTCCCCCGTTTAACATCCAGTAGGATTCCGATTTGAACTTTATTAGTACCAAGAGAGCATTAAAACATACATAAAATTAACCTATAAATAAAAGCGATAATATTGAACCATAAATATATGTAATCAAAAAAAAGTAACAAATCTGTTTTGGAAATGTAGTAAGTAAAAAGTTCATTTATTTTTTTTGAAATCTAGTGAGAAGAAGTAAAAAGTAAAGTGACAGAAATACTCAAGTAAAAGACACATATCTTTAAGAAACTAAGTACAGAAACAAAGTGCATTTACTTTGTTATTTACCACCACTGAGAAAATCACGTTTTTAAAGAAAAGATGTTATTTCGGCCTTATGGATGAATTTTAAAAAGTTTTAATTTCATGAGTTTTATTAGAGAATTATCATTTTAAATAGGAGAACAGATTAAATAAGTATTTAATATTGTGTTAAGTTACCCATCTGGCAAATAGATTTATTTAATGCAATAGGTTTGAGGAATAATTGCCACTGCAGATCCTGTCATTTTTGATGCACTAGTACATTAATAATTCAGGTGCTTGTAACAAAGTTTATGTTTATCTTATACCTGTTTGTTTATCTATATGTACCACACTTTGTTAATTCAGATTTTTCACTTGATACATTCAGTTAACATTAAATTTATATAATAATAAATTAAACAAATTATGGAAAAATTCAAATGAACTGCAATGTCACCTGCATTTTACACTATTTAGAATAGAAAATCAGGTAAAAATAAATTAATTAATAAAAAAAACTAAACTTAGTACACAAATGCATGATCGATTATGTTGTGTTAGTTGACACTACTAGCTCCTGGAAGAGGCATTAATTATTTTCCGCCTCTTTCTTTATGAGGGTCGCGGGGGGGTTCCCCATGCCCATCCAGGGGAGAACATCTCGGGCGCTGGGCAGATACACCCAGG
>JAOUQT010335865.1:0-13140 GCA_025769995.1 Xyliphius kryptos | reverse complement strand
AAAAAATGCATTCAAAGAATTTCATGATTGCACTATTTCAAATTATTTTAATTCGTTGACCAGCACCTGTTTAATGAAAGGAGAAGGGGGTCCGAGTACAGAGTCCTACGGGACTCCATACAGAACTATGTCAACACCCAGTGGAACCTTTGCCATCAAGACTTGCAGCTCTAATAAAGTGGCCATTCAGTGTAACTCTTCAGTGTAATTTCACAGCTCCGATTACTTTGATGTGTGTCGTTACATCACTGTTTGACTCATCAACTCAATTGTGCTAATTTGAATGAATAATAATGACCCATTGCTGCCACTTGGTGGCAAGACATAAATGATGGCTCAGTTTGACCCATTAGCCATTTGAAGACTGTAATGCAAAGGCCTCTATTTATTGTATTGTTGCTCTTTTTCATCAGAACTGCTTCATTAACTTGTTTAAACTTTGCTGACCGCTGACTTTTACCTCAATTACTTTGTTGCCTGTAAATTATTAAGTTTTGATTTGTTTTTATGTTTTGTAGATGACACACTGGGTATTGTGTTGGGCAGCATGGGGGCCATCCTCACGCTGATCATCATGGTGGTCGCCATCGTACATTACACAAGAAAACAGAAGCGGTAAGTCAGTGTGTCCCCAAGGAGGTGCTTGCCTGGAGGTGAGAGAAGCATCAAAGGTTTCACGCTTGAAAATCTGAGGAAATTTTGTGGAGGGGAATAAAATAATATTCTGTACTTGTGATTTATGAGGCTCTTTCTCTCGGCGCTGCAGGTGCTCGCGTCTCATGTTTTACAAGTGCAGGTGAGTTTTACAGGTTCCCCCCCACAGGCCTGCGATCCCGTCTTACCTCTTCTTTTATCTGTCACTCATGTTAATGACTTCGAGGTTCAAATTCATCTTACAGTAAAACTCCAGTCAGACGCAAATGAGTTACGAGGTTCCGAATCTTCCTCTCGTCTCTTCAACCCTCAACGTTCCACTCACCTTTACACAGGAAGGTCGCGTTTGGTTCTGGGCTGTTACCTGAAAGGTTCCGGTCACAAGTTCCTCTAATGCGCTGAACTTTTTTTAGAATCACATGGTTCCTCTTATAGGTGGTACTCAGGCTTTTAGTCTTATGTCTTTATTATTGTCTGTCTGTTTTTAATTAATCCTGTCTGTTTGCTTAGATGTCTCTTTGTCTTTTCTGTATTCATCTGTCTCCAGGACTCTTCGCTCTGAATGGTTTTGTCTATTGTTCTGTTCACTCTACTGTCTGATAGTTTGAAAGTTGTGTATACATACCTGTGTGTGTGTGTGTGTGTACACGTGTGTGCTTGTCCTAACCCAGACACGCTGGTACTTTCCAGCTATTGAGTTTCCCAGCATGCCATAGCAGGCCCAGATCCCTTTAACCCCAGCCGAGTAAAGTCATTAACACCCCCCCCCCCTTTCCCGCGTTGAGAGGGTGGGGGCTATAGATGTGCTCTGTGTTATTAAAAAGGAACACAGACATGTTTTTAAAAAATTGCCAAATAAAGAAAACTAAGATAAAAATATTTTCACTGCAAAGAGGGAGAACCTGCAGAGATCCTTCTAAGGCGAGAAAACAAAAATCGACATAAATAAAAATGTAAACGTTTGTTTGTTTTAAAATCTTAATTCTATGAAATTTAACGATTGCATTGAAATATTGACACAATGTTGCATTTGAACATTTACATGTTATATAATTTATTTTCATTATATTATAATATAGGAGTAATATAAAGCGCTTGGTGTGTGTCTTCTCTATGGCGCCTGCCGCACAAAAAGAGTAGAGGGGAAGACGCGAGTTGCTTGGCGTATAGTGATTGGTGCATGAGTAGAGTGGAGGGAATGATACGAGGCGCTTGGTGTATAGCGATTGGCAAATGGGTAGAGTGGAGGGCAAGACTTGAGGTGCTTGGTTTATAGAGATTGTCATGCAGGGAAGAGTGAAGCTGTGATTAACTCTTAATCTTTTAATCTTTTCAGAATGAAGCTAAAGAACAACAAGCAGCAGGTGATTTATCAGCACCACCACCCTGAGGATCTCTAAATCAACCAGCAATTCATCAATTCTGTGGATCATCTGTAGGGTGCAGTGGAATTACCCTCAACCCTATGTGTGGGTGGTTCTCCTTAGAAGTTGGTTCCAAAAATACAAAGAATTAGGATATACACTGTATGTACACTGCTTTAAAAAATAAAGGGAACAGTAAAATAACACATCCTAGATCTCAATAAAATATTTCAGTTGAAAATCTTAATTTAGTAGCTAGTGGAATGTGTTGAGAACAAAATAACATAAAAAAGAGAAAAATGTAAATAAAAATTAGTATGCCATGCTCTGGGACAATGTGCTGACAGACACAACAAACCTTTTTGGCACAGATCGCATTGAAGTGCCATCCTGAAAAAGCTGCACTACCTGAGCAACGTCTGTGGGTTGTAGATACCGCCTCATACTACCTCTATGGTGAGAGAACTGACAAAATGCAAAAGTGACAAACCTCAACCAGAAAGGATGAGAACAGAGAAAAGGTCTGTGGGCACCACCTGCAGAAGTCTTGCTAAGTGCCTCTCATTTCTACCTGTTTGTTCCATTTGCACAACAGCAGGTGATATTGATCATTGTTGCTTCCTAACTGGACAGGTTGATTTCACAGAAGTGTGGTCGACTTGGAGTTGCAATGTGTTGTTTAAGTGTTCCCTTTATTTGTTTTTGAACAGTGTATATGTAACTTACCTGAAGCCTCTTTGTGAGGACACATTTTATTCACCAAAAAGTGCAATTTAAAGCTTTTGAAATCTTTCTCCATTATTTTGATTTTCACTGGAGGCGCTATTGAGCAAAAGTGTTAAGTCTCAGCTGATCATTTTCAAAACTTAATTTTAATCATGACCTTGAACTTCATTTTTGTCGTAGACTAAATTCAGTCTTTGATCTCTATCCTTATATTTGCTTGTGTACATCCATATGCCATCGAAACTGTGTTTACCAGGACTACTATAATCCCTACACAACAATCGTGACGAATCCATGGAGCTTTGGTCTTAGGTGTTCCTCAGCATTATTTTATGAACACTTTTTTGTTTTTGTGAGATTGTTGCTCAGTTCTTAGTTAAATTTTCTTTGCTTAATAATTTGGCAGATTTTTATTTTCTTAGTTTATCTTTAGCTCCGCCTCTTAGCTCCACCCTTCCTTTTGTTAGGTGCCCTGTAATGTTCTAAAAAAAAAAAAAGCCCTTCATGTTTAGTGCACCAGTTACAGCACACTCGACTGTAGCAGGTGAGGTTGCAGATGTTTTAATTTTACTTTGATGATGTAGCGAGCATCATTAATGCACTGTTTGGAAAAACACGGAGAGGTTCATTTATCAGAACACACGCAGAACCTTCCACTAACCTTATTATTAGAAGAAAGATAATTGTGTAATTCTGCACTCGTTAACGGGTTACCTGAAGTGGGTTTAATGTGAGCTGCTGTCTTTCGCCAGATTAAAAAAGAAAGGTTTTCAGATGCCTTTCATCAGGGGGATTATTGTAAAGATCAAAGCTTTAATTAAAGCTTGTTTATTTTAACTCTTACATCACCAACTGTTCTGTTTCCTACACTCCTCCTCTTCGGGTTCATTACTAAATGATTTTTTTGGTGTACTTTGTGTACTCACTGTCAGATTAAGTCAAATTGGTAAGGTCACAGCGAACCAGTTGCTTTGATGACACACTTAACTAAACCAATCACAACGCGGTTGTGCAAACAAGAAGCGACCCGACTTACATTGTTATAATTGGGGTTTAGTTGGGTGGGTGGAGCTACGTTGTGCGTATTCCATTGTTTAGCAAGGAAAAGGAAGGGTGGGGCTCCCGTTGTAAATATCTCAATGTTAAGCAGGGTAAAGGGGGACTGCCAGCGTATCCCATGGTTCATCAGGGGGAACGGGGGTGGAGCTCCGTTGTGCAAATTCAATTGTTTAGCAAGGCAAAACGTGGGTGGGGCTCAATCAAGTGTATTCCATGGTTCAGCAGGGTTAAAGGGGGGTGGGGCTCCGTCGTGCATAGCCCATGGTTTGGCTACGCAGTCCTATATATACAGATAAGAGGCTTGATTTCATTAGTGATCTGTTTTAATAATGGGTTGTAATCTTGGTTCTAAAAAACTGAAGTACAGAGTTTTTGTAGTCTGAAGACAGTTAATTTAAAGGTGCTTTATTCCAATCAGTCATCAGTATTAATTGAATTTTTTGACAAACCTTAATATCTGAGCAGAAAGCACAGATCTCATTCTGAAGTTCTGGAGCATTCATGTCGGGGGTTCAGCTTATCAGCTGTGATGGAGCATGAGGTTAATCAGTACGATTTGGATCACAAGACAGCGTTAACATAGAAACGTCTTTCCCACAAGATGTACAAAAGTGTTTGGACACCTCTACAGGAACTTTCTTAATGCATTCCCCTGTTCACTGTTGCTTGCACTGTTTCTGAGTGAAACCTCACAAATGATGTTCAGGTCAGACACTAATGTTGAGTTAGAGGACCCGGCTCACAATTGTTGTTGCTCATCCATCCATGTCTTTATGGACCTTACTCTGTGCATTAGATGAATCAGGTATAAAATAGAAAAGGGCCTTCACCAAAGTGTTCCCATAAAGTAAACAGGTGTCCAAAATACTCACCCCTGTGGATGCCATGAGTATGTACAGTTAAGAAAATCACTATAGAAAACAAATGGGTTCTCAGATTAGATCCCTGGATAAGCAGGAACAGATGGGACGTGTGGACCTATCCCAGCCATACTGAGATGATGTCATAGTTCTTGTTTTTACAAGCAGCAATTAGTGGCCAATTAAAATGTCATTGTTTCTTTTAATGAGACAGTTGATCATGAACATGATCTGATTTGAAATCTGCACCAATTTGTTAGTGTTCTAATGAACTGAAATCAATACCAATAACTAAATTCAGAACAATAAATAAACAGAACAAAACTGAGAATGGAACATCAGCGTGATCTGAACGAGCTGAGCGTGAACTGCTGAGTTTAAATCAGAACATTTGAGAATAAATACATTTTAAAAATCTCTTTGTGTGTGTATGTAGGGTGTAATAAAATCTAGTTATTAAAGTTCCAGCTGTGTATATTAGTGAGTCACGGAACACCAACAAGCAGAGAGAGTTTGTGTGTGTGAGGGAGAGACTGCTTTTCTCTTTAGTGTAGGATGAAGGAGGAGTGTTTCATCTTTCTGTGTGAGCTGTAATTAAAGTGCCACTGTTTCATTGTGTAGCTGCAGCATTCCCCTCATTATCTCACCTATCTCATCTATCTCACCCTCTCCTGCTCTGATCTGTCTCATCCTCTCATTATTAAATATGTGTGAATTATTTTATTTTGAAGTAGTCTTTTTTACTGCCTATTGTAATTTAATCTTGGGTAAAAAAAAAAAAAAGTCTTCTCTATCTCACCCTTTCATCGATCTCATCCTCGGCTACAACAAACCTGTTTTTTCTGTCTCTCGGGCGCTCTGTGGTGCTTTTTGTTCTGGATATACTCTCTCTCGGATGGGTATTCAGTGAACAGCATTGGCTAAAAGGTGGAATTGGGGCTTTTGTTCGGCAAGAAGCCAGAACGCTTGTGTGTCTTTAGTGCGAATTGAATTTTGTCTCTCCCGGAACCATACAGTGATGCTGTTCACAACGCCAGCACACAGGGAATGTGGAGTGCAGGGCCGGTGTAGAAGAATGCTGCTTAGCGGCGGAAGACGTGGTGGGACGCGGCAATCTGCTCACTCGTGTTCCGAGTGAATAAGTCATAACATTTGCTAAAACAATGGAAATTTCGAATGATCTATTGCAAAGGGAAATCGTTCTGAGTGGACAACTGAGTGGTTTTACATTCAAGTACCCCATCTAGGAAAAACATCCTGTCAAACATGCCTTTATCCTTATAAAACTGCACTGATTGTTAAGGAACTCTGCCGTTTCGGGAAAGTTGTGTCCCCCCAGTAAAAAGTTTGTCATCAGCCAGAGACTGGAACACATGATCTCGTACCGAAAAGTAGTGCACATGGTGACAGGGAAAAACTTGAACTGTCCTTTAAGTTTAAAGTTGATAGCTCTGACTACACTTACTGTATGTGAGGTCTAACACAGAAATGAAGTGGTTCAGGTGTGGGCAGGTTGCACATCTCATCCGAGATTGTCCACTGGGCACAGAACAAAACGCCTATGTTCTAAAGAACACTGAACTGGGTGTGCAGGGATCTGGCAGTGCTGGGCCTCCTATGGTCATTCCCCCTACGGCTGCAGCCCGTGGTTGGAGAAATAGCTCCTGCCCCAGAAGGTGATGAGGACAAGGCGGGCATGTCCACTGCTGGTGATAATGAAATGAGTGTACAGGCTCTAGCGGTACCTTCATTACTTGCACCAGCAATGGAGGAGCCTTTTGAAGAAGAAAAGAAAGGCATGAAGTGGTGGAATGGGGCAAATTGAAGAGGCGAGGAAAACTCTATTCTGCCCAAATGTCTGTACACGGATGACATTGCAACAGTGGTGGAACCTGGTTTTAAACCCGAAAAAAGGAATGGGGCAAGGAAACAAAACGAGACAGGCCAAAATAGACTTTAAGCACATACGGTGACTCAGATAGTGAAGGCTCTGAATCAGGATGGTCTGTGTATTCTCAGGATGAGAAGCTCCCTGTTCAATGCACTGCTAAGTAAACAAATAAATCCTTAGTGTCACTAAGGGTCAGCTAGGAGTACAGATCGAAGATTTTAAGAGTACCCAGCAGTTTGTCCATGACGTAAAGGATTTTAGTAGAAAGGGGGCTTTTACTGCTCAGGAAGGTTTTACACTTAGGAAAATTCTAACAAAATTGAAAAAAGTCCACACTGATGGCTCAGGATAAACCTTTTATTTTGTTTTTCTGTTTTTTACATTTTTCAATCAGACATGGGTGACAAAGATTGGAACATTAAATATAAATGGGGCAAGAGATGATAAGAAGAGAGCCATGTAAGCAAAATGGCTGTGTACATCAGCAGAAAGAACAAAGTGACACAAATGGCAGACTCTGATGTGCTTAGGATCTTCTGCCGACTGGTCAAATCTGGAATTATAATAGATTTTAAAGACATTGACTAGCATTTAATGAAATATGTTTAGATCTTTATTTTTTTATTTTGATAGTTTTCTTTTGCTGCACATTAGAATTTAATTTTGGGTAAAATAAAGCATTTTTAAAAGTCAAAAAAGTCTCATCTAACTCACCCTCCCATGCTCTTGGAAAAGTGAGGAGTTGTATTCCTTTCGCCCCTTTCCATTTAAGACATCGAGGCTGTTTACCTGTTTGGATTCATGATCACATACGCTCTGCTGATTGGATTGTGCATCGCGCTAGTGTATCGGGAAATTTGAAATGTTGAAACAGTTGTCAATCGGCCCCAGAAACTGCCCAGCTTGATTGACTGGCGAGACTGATTACTCAGTACTTAGTAATCAGACTATGACACTGATGCGTAATACAGATTCAATCTTAGAGACTCTCAGGTCTTCGGTCGAGACTGTAAGAACTGGAATTAAATCATGTAAAACACATGGGGAAAAGCCTAAAAAATTACCAGCTGCACCTCCGTACGGATTTAATCTAATCTGCCATTTTGAATACCCACGCCTATATCAGTCGAGCTGACCTCCCTGGCAGCCACTGGGGTAGGAAAGAAAAACAAAGCCACCTGATTTACAATCAGCATTCTAATACATGCCAGTTTAGTACTCTTGCAGTGTAGACTTGTGTAGTTTTGTGTGTGGTGGTGCTCTGCGCATGTATTTGATTTAAATTTGGTGCTGGAAGGCCCTCCGTCCGCTGGGTCAGACCGCTGAACTGTATCTCCATCCTCTCTCTGTAGATTGTTCATCTTAAGTCATGCTTGAAGTTGACATGAAACCTCGGCACAGCTAATTCAATTAAAGCGAACTTATCTTGTTTCCGCGTTTCCTCGTACGCTGGACCGCGCTATGTCCTGACCTTCACATTTCCCTGCTGCCAAAACAAACAGGCCTGGCTAAAGAGCATGCGGCTCAGTTTGAGTGAAACCTTGGATTTAATGGTTATCAGACTTTGGCTTTCTGGTCCCCTAACGCCCCCCTACCCTCGCAGGTTTCTTAGCAGGACTGGATTATGGATGCAGGTTTGAAAGAACTCAATGGCGTAGAGAGCCCATGATCTGCAGTAAACACTTTGAGCTTCGGGTGGGATGATGGATGTTTGGAGGTAACCTCTGATCACCTGCTCTGATGTGGCTGTTTCTGTTTTTTTTCCAGAATCCTGCTTAAAAAGTCTCTCACATTCTCTCAATTTGCTTTCTTCGGGCCTGCACATGCAAGCGACTCCAGCCTTGAAGGCGATTACTTGTAATGGGCTGCTTAAAGAACAAAAGTCTCCTCAAAGTCACCTTTAACTTTGGGTTTTCCCCCTCTCTTTCATCCCCGTGAGCGCGCGCAGGCCGAGGCATCTCCAGCCTCGTGTCTGATCTCAAGTACGAAGGTAAATCTCTTTTGGGATTTACTGATGGAGCTCAAACCCCAAAATTTCCCCAGCGTTCTCTGAAATGCCACATTTTAATCCCAGCTGCTAAGAATTAATTACGCAGGTAAAATCCACCACCCACCACACACTGCTGGCTCCGACATTAAGGTTTGAAACAGCGCTTAATGAGGTTAATTTTGCTCTAATAATACGCACAGGGGCCAAGTTTTTGTAGTTCTGCCTGTTTGTTTTAGGGTTTAGATTTGTGTGATGTTAGTGCCACATGGTTTTTACAGTTCCAGAATTTGGTGTGAAGGAACTCCTTCGACCTCGATCCTCCTGAACAAATCTGGAATTACGTCAGCTGCAGGCAGGTGGTGTAGCTTTAATATCTAATCTCTTTTTTGCTCTCCAACCTAAATAACCAAACCGTCCTTTGTAAAAGTATATTCTTTGCAAAGATACAAATATTGTGGAAACACCTAGATGATGGAAGTGTTCTATGCAGAAAGTGCATGTAGCTGTTGTCAAAACCAATCTATAGTTGTCTTCTGCAAAGGAACTTTGAGGAATGACTTTGTAAGGGTGTGGAGCCTCCACATTAGAGCTTTGAAAGTTGGTTGGTATGTTGTTGTTGGTTGATTTTATAGAGATCCCAAAGGGAAATTCAGATCAAAGTAAGGGATTTATTTATAGAGTGCTTTTTTGCAACAGTGCGTTGTCACTAAACAGTTTTACAGAGTTCAAAGCCTAGCTGAAGCAACAGTGGCAAGAAAAAAACTTTCTGTTATGATATTTTTTTTTAAACCTTGGGAGGAACAAGGCTCAGCTGGGAATTAATCCTCCTTGTGCGGCCGGGCAGCATTAACAGTGTAGGACAGCCATGTACAGATTGTGTAGAGATCAGGCCATATTTATCCATGGTAAAAAATATATAAGCTATATGAGTCCATTGAGTCCATCCTCAAGGACTGCAACGTGGTCAGTCCAACCGAAGTCCAGGTTCCTTTCCTTAATCGTATCCACAGTGCCATACACATAGGCATGAAGAAACCTCAAGATACATCTCAGAAAAACACAAGAAATGCAGTTAGAGCTAATAAAGCACCGTAATTAGGTAATGAATTTAGTATGATTGAAACACAGTGGGGCATTTAATTTTGGCATAACTGAGGAGCAGCAGAACTAAAAGGGGCAGATACTGCAGACTCTACTAAGTCAAGAGGGCCCCCTGGAATGGCATCATTTCTCTACTAATGATGAGCAGGGTGAAGAGGTGAAATGCCAGCAGAGACTATACTTTTAAAGATTAATAGTGATTCAGAATCACGAACAGTAACTGCAAGGCTATTTCAGAGTTGAGGAGCTTTGTGGGAGAACAAAGTTACTTCCACCAGAAATAACTATTAATTCTAGGAACCAAAAGTAAACCAGCACCTTGACCTTAGGACCAAGTATAAGTACCTCGGTTTCGTCAGAATTTAGTAGTAGGAAGTTCTTTGACAGCCGCAGTTTAATTTCTTTAATGCAGTTCTTAAGCCAAAATGTACAACTGTATTATCTGCATAAGAGTGGAAGCTAATTACATGCTTACAAATAATTAATATCAGTGGGAACATATAAAGGGCAAATTTGAGTGGTCCCAGAACTGACCCTTGTGGAACCACAACGTTTACTTTTGCAAGATCATCTATTGTTAACACAAGTAAACTGATATTGCTCTGAACGATTTAAACCACTGAAGTGCAAATCCTGCAATGCCCACCGTGTTTTTTAAGGTGCATTGATCTATAGTGTGTCATCGGTACGGGTTTAGGGACAAAGCAGACTCAGAGAATCAAGAGTAGTAGTCCAAAAAATGTCGGTTTAATGATCGACTCCAAAAAAAAGAACCAAAACACAGCAAGGTCGCCAATGAAAAAAAATCAGTTTCCACACAGTCTCCTATGAGCGAGAAACAGAAACAGGAGCGACTTGACCTTGAAATACAAATACTCGGCACTAAGGAATCCTGATCCCCGGGAAAGCCGGCAGTAGGGCAGGTGCAGCGTCACAGATGAATGGCTGCAGCGTAGAGATAGGCGTACGTCATCACTGTGGGACACATACAGAAAAAGAGTCCAAGCGTGGAAACGCAAGCAACCTGTAGTTTACCTTCGAGACGCGTACCAACACACCCGACCCGGTACTCCAAATCCTTAAATACCCTCCCGGGAGGGTGTGTCTCAGCAGCCGGAAATGTATTGTAGCAAACCCCATTAGAACTCAGGTGACGCACCTCGCGTCATCCTACGTGATGACGCCGGGGACGCCACAGGGTTTACAGTATCCCCCCCTCTAAAGGTGGGTACAGAGGAGGATAGAGAAGAAGATCTCCACTTACCTCGGCGGCGCGGACGACCCCTGGGTCTACTGGAAGGGCGATTAGGGCAGCGAGCGTGAAAATCGGTGATAAGCGCTGGGTCCAGAATGTCCTTCGCTGCTACCCAACTTTGTTCCTCAGGTCCAAACCCCTCCCACTCGACGAGGTACTGGATCTTGTTCTTATACCGTCGCGAATCGACTAATCTAGACACACGATAGATGGATGGAGTCGCAGTCCCCGGGGTCGCAAGCTGGGCCTCTGTCCAACCTGACTCTAAGGGGCCTGGGATAAAAGGCTTTAGCAGTGACACGTGGAATACCGGGTGTACCCTCCAATGCGTGGGAAGAGCTAATTTATAGGAGACCTCATTGATCCTTGTAAGAATGCGGAAAGGCCCGGCGTAGCGGGGAAGCAACTTGCGTGACCCAGCGAAACATCTCAAATCCCGTGTGCTTAACCACACTCGATCCCCCACTTTATAATTCGGCGTGGGAAGGCGCCGCCGATCGGCTGCCCTTTTACTGCGGAGTAGCGCGTGTTGTATACGTCGGTGTACCTGTAACCACACCGCCTCGCTACGATGGAACCAGTCATCCACAGCTGGGGCATTGGTGGGTTCTGGGTCCCATGGGGCGAATGGTGGTTGAAAACCTAAGACACATTGATAGGGAGTTAGACCTGTGGCAGAGTGGCGTAGGGAGTTTTGGGCGATCTCAACCCAGGGCAAAAAACGGACCCAGTCAGTGGGGTTATTACACACGAAGATACGGAGGAACTTGTTGATCTCTTGATGAGAGCGTTCACATAAGCCATTGCTCTCCGGGTGATGTCCTGACGTGAGACTTACAGAAACCCCCAACTTCTCGAAAAACGCCCCCCAAACCGCGGAGGTGAACTGCGGCCCACGATCGGACAAAATGTCCTCCGGAATCCCGAACTGAGGGAAAATGCGCTGAAACAGGAGCTCTGCCGTCTGAAATGCCGAGGGGAGACCCTTCAAGGGGAAACATTTTAAGAACCGCGAGAAGCGATCGATTACGGTAAGGAGGGTGTTAAATCCCTCAGAGGCTGGTAAATCGGTGATAAAATCAAGTGACATATGTGACCCGGGGCGAGCAGGTACGGGTAGCGGCATAAGTTTACCCACAGGGAGAGTTCTAGGAGTTTTACAGGCGGCGCATGTGGCGCAAGACTGGACAAATCTTTGGACGTCTTGATTTACAGATTCCCACCAGTATTTGCGTCGAATTAAATCTCCCGTACGGGCTACACCAGGATGACCAGCGCAGAGCGATGTGTGCGCCCAGGTGATGAGACGGTCACGAAACTGGTCGGGCACGTATGTGAGATTGCGAGGGCAGGAGGGCGGAACCCGACAACTCCTCAGGCGGTCACGGATGGCTGTGTCAATCTCCCACTGCAGCGTCCGGACAAAACAGCGAGCTGGGAGGATGGGGGTATTAAAATCCGGATCTGTCTCTTGCGAGTCATGGATGCGTGAAAGTGCATCTGCTGCTGCATTACGCGTTCCGGGTCGAAAAGAGAGAATAAAATTAAAGGCGTTAAAGAAAAGGGACCAACGGGCTTGACGCGCATTTAGCCTCCTGGCTCCCTTGAGATACTGCAAGTTCTTGTGGTCTGTAAATACTACAAAGGGAGACGGAGTACCCATGAGCCAATGTCGCCACTCCTCGAGTGCAAACTTCACCGCTAGAAGTTCTCGATCGCCGATAGAGTAATTGCGCTCTGCTGGTGTAAATTTCCTTGAAAAGAAAGCGATGGGTCTTAACCGTCCCGATGTGCCCTCTGGTTGGGAAAGCACGGCCCCTGCTCCCACCGAGGATGCGTCTACCTCCACTGAAAATTGCTTATCCGGGTCAGGGTAAGCCAAAAGGGGCGCGGTCAAGAAACTAGCCTTTAAACCCTTAAACGCTTTCTCCGCCTCCTCTGTCCACCCCAGCTTGCGGGGTTTACCCCGAAGCAACGCGGTGAGGGGAGCCACAATGCTACTAAAGGAGCGAATGAAACGACGATAGAAATTGGCAAATCCCAGAAAACGTTGTAATTCGCGAATTGTGGTGGGAGTGGGCCACTCGCGGATGGCTCGTACCTTGAGGGTGTTCATTTGGATACCAGACGCGGAGATGACGTACCCTAGGAATTCTATCTGGGCTCTCTCAAACTCACATTTCTCCCCCTTGACATAGAGATGATGCTCAAGCAGGCGACGGAGCACCGCTCGTACCTGC
>JAOUQT010335856.1:0-13142 GCA_025769995.1 Xyliphius kryptos | reverse complement strand
TAAATTGGCTGCTCTAAATTTGCTCTAAATTTGCTCTAAATTGCCCCTTACAGTCTCTGTGTGTGTGTGTGTGTGTGTGTATTGAGTTATTTTTTTTTATTTAAAGTAATGGAGCATTTCATAATTTGCTTTTGAAACAAGTCTAATTGTGTATGTGTGTTAAACCAAATTAGCACTATGGTAATGCCAGGTGCTGGCCATCCCTGTAAGAAACTGTTTGTAGGTTCTTTATCAGCATGCCATGAAGCTTTGATGTGTTGTAAATTCTGACCCTTTAGATCCTCCACAGAGACATGAAGGCGGCAAATGTGCTTAAACTAGCTGATTCTGGCCGTGCTAGAGCTTTCAGTCTGGCAAAGAACAGCCAGGGCAATCACCGCACCAACCAAATGGTGAAATTGTGGTACCGACCTCCAGAGTTCCTGCTAGGTAAGACTTGTAGCATAATAAGTAGTTTACACCAGAACATTAAAAATGGAAATCGACTGTGACTCTAATAAAATAAAGGACTGTATATTCACTGTAATCAACATTAGGGATGGTAATGGTTTGACTTTTTTTTTGATACGGGTACAAAACTTTTAAATTCGATATTGATGCCAACTTTGTTTTTTTTATACCTTTTTCAGATTGTGACAAAAAAAAATATTCAATACTTTTTCAACCAGAGCTTGTTTGACACTGCCTTTCTTCTTCTCAGGGGTGGATAAAATTAAGTTGTAACAGAAGATGGAGTTACCCAAAGGAATCTAAAAGTAAAAGAGCGACTAAAGGCTTATGTATGACCTATATGCTCTGGATCTGATCGATAAGCTGCTAGTGCTGGATCCAGGACAGCATGTTGAAACTGAGGGTGCTCTCAACCATGACTTTTCCCCATCTGACCCCATATCCTCTGATCTCAAACATATGCTTTCCACACACAACACGTCTACGTTTTAAAACATGGCCCCACAATGGCACTGCCGTCATATGCCCCAACAGCCAGCAAATCAGAACCGTAACCAGCTACAACCAGCCAGTCTGAGTTTGATCGTGTTTTTTGATTTCTCTGATGCCAAGACTTTTATTTATTTTATTCATAATTTTATTATGAGCAAATTGACTTTAATTTAACTCTGACATAAAATAGTACACAGCAACCAGTTGCCTGTTTCACTTCCAATCTAGAATGTGTTTGTTCTCTAAATGTAATACTATGAATTACTTCTTTAATTCTACTGATGCACTACGAGGCCTTGGAAGTCAGAAATAAACTGTTTAGTAACTTTATTTTGCCTCATGAACTATTTCGGTTTGATACACTGCTGAAGTGGGACCTGCAAATCGCTGAGAATGGGAGCATTCTTTTTTAGGAAGGGTATAAATCATTATGGTTATACAATATGTCATTTATTTATATTTTTTTTAAGGTTTACAATTTCATGAGCTCTCAATTGTGCAAAACATTAAAAAATTGTACTTTAGCATGTTGTTTAGAATTTATATAGCCCATTGATGTGTTTAAACATTTATTTTTCTATAGAAACGTTTATAATCTGGTTTTTGAGGTACTTGAAACACCTATAAACCTCTACACTTTTACTGTGTATGTTGCATTATATTTACTTGTAGCCATTAAGGGGTGCAGTGGCATATCTTTTGCACGCTGAAGGAACAGAATCTCCACTGCAGGGAGATATATTTAAAATATTATAAGTCTTTACTAAATACATTCACATAGCTCGCTTTATGTTTATTTGTTGTTTTAGTCTGTATTAGCTTAACTCATGACATAATGGAAAGATTGTGTTGTGGTTCATAATTTCTGAGACAACACTTAAAGGTTCTAGTGCAAAGGAGACAAGTGAAATGTGGGATCTTCCGTGTCGTTCGCAGCGTTGCGGACAAGAGCTGTTGAAAAATATAACTGGAAATAAAAGGAAAATTGGAAAACTAAACTTTTCTAATGAAAACCTGGTTTTTAGATTTATATTAATAAAATCCTAGCTCTTATTACAGATCCTGTATTAATATTATCCACAGTTATAAATTAGTGCATGTGTAATCAGGAATGCGCAATACTGCTCCATGCAGCTCAAGTCGCACTTTGAAAAAAAATTTTTTCTTAGGTCCTACAGATTAAATACAAGTTATAGTTAAAAACTTCATTCAGTGGTTTTATTTATGTGTATTACTTTTCTACATTGTGGATTAATACTGAAGACTTTGTAACTATGACTGATTACTGCTATGTAATAATTGTAGTAGTAGTAGTAGTTTTATTGTCAATTCTTCATATATACAAGACATGCAGAGAATCGAAATTACGTTACTCTCTTACCCAATAAACATTAAAGATTAAGATAATAATTAAACTAAATGAACTAAACTAAGAATATAAATATATATGAAAAGTTAACACAACAGAATAGACAAATGCAGACATGAAACAAATGCAGACGTGATGTGTAAGCAGAAGTGAGCGACCCAGATTTATTAGAGTCACATGTTCATGGGAACATGATAATTGGGAATATGGGTTGGCTTTTAGTTAACAGGGCAGCACAGTGATGCATTGGGTATCACTGTTGTCTTTCAGCAAGATGTTTGGAGTATATATATATTTATATATACAGATGCTGGTCATAAAATTAAAATAATTTCATTCAAAAAGATAAACTTGTATCCTATACACATTCATTACACACAGACTGATATATTTCAAGTGTATATTTCTTTTGATTTGATGATTATAACTGAAAATTAATAAAAACCCAAATTCAGTATCTCAGAAAATTAGAATATTGCTTTAGACCAATACAAAGAAGGATTTTTAGAAATACTGACCAACTGAAAAATACGAACATGAAAAGTATCAGCATATACACCACTTAATACTTAGTTGGGGCTCATTTTGCCCGAATTACTGCAGCAGTGTCGTGTGGCATAAAGCCGAACAGTCTGGGGCAGGTGTTATGAGAGCCAGGGTTGTGCCTATAGTGGCCTTCAGCTGTACTGCATTGTTAGATCTGGCGTGTTGCATCTTTTTCTTCAGTTTGCTGGCAACTTAACCACAGGGATACCATGGTCCATAACCCAGGTACTTGTAGCTTTGGCACTGTGTGCAGGTGCAAAGTCCTTTTGGAAAATGAAATTGGCATCTCCAAAAAGTTGGTCGGCAACAGGAAACGTGCTAAAACTTTCTGGTGCACAGCTGTTTTGACCTTGGATCTCAGAAAAACATTGTGGACCACCAGCAGATGACATGGTTACCCAAACCATCACTGACTGTGAAAACATTAAACTAGACCTCAAGTGACATGGGTTCTGTGCCTATCCTCTCTTCCTCCAGCTTCTGATATCTTGATTTCCAAAGGAAATGCAAAATTGGATTTAATCAGAGAACTTAGCAGCAGTCAAGTCTATTTTTTTTCAGACAAATCTGATGCTGTCCTTTGTTTAAGAGTGGCTTGACACAACGAATACGACAGCTGAAACCCATGTCTACGGTGGTTCTTGAAGCACTGACTCCAGGGGCAGTCAGTTCTGTGAATCTCCCCACATTTTTGAACGGGTTATGTTTCACAATTCTCTTCAGGGTGCTATTATCCCTATTGCTTGTACACTTTTTTTTTTTACATCTTTCCCTTTGCATCTGTATTAATGTTCTTGGACACAGAGCTCTCTTCTATCTCTTCTATCACAGATTTCTTCTATTAATTTCATCACATCCTTTATTAGTGGAAGTATTTAAGATAGTTCTCTGGGCCTAGAACAACAGGGTGACCATGGAGGACACTAATAATTATTGTCAAGTTTATTAGATCACATGGTCAGCCATATATCCAGTGTATATATATATATTGTGTGTAGTTTGTAATATCTTCATTTTCTTTTTCTTTAGGGTTAAACTGCAGCCCGTATAATTTTTTACATTGCTGCCAACTTCTGGAATCATTTTTACATTATTTTTATCTTGTCCTTTGGTTAGAATGTGAATATTGTAGTCTATATTATCTAAAATGGGTCAAAAGTCCAACATCAGTATTGGTATTATTATTATTACATTAGTTCATTTCATGTCTGCTGTTTGGATAAGTCTTCTCATGTAATTGATGTAATATTACGTTGGTGTTAATTTTTTATTTTTTAGAACATCTATTGCTTCAATAGTAGATCGAAAGCAAGATAGATAAAAGTTAGTACATAGTGTACTAGCATATTATTTCCATTACGCAGGGAGTAGAAGGTCTGTGTATATGAGGCTTGAGTAGACACACACAGAATGCAGAAGAGATGGATTTGCGGGGGGGAGGGGCGCTACATGCCAAAGACGGAGAGAGAGAGAGAGAGATTGCGCACCCAACCCATAACGCACGCGCTCTAGGACGCACACACACACACACACACAGACGCAAGCCGTTAACTTGCTCGCGTGCTGTATAAGACGAAAGCCCAGTGTCAGAACCCCGGATTACTGGAATCATGAGCTGGGGCACTGAATTGTGGGTAAGTGGATCTGTCTGTTCAATTAAAGATCGCGGGACATGATTAATACTCTCTGTAGCGGATTCTAGAGCATCGCTGCTCGCGCGGGCTGCTTGCAGTGCCGTTGACCGAGAAGATCTACGACATTTGCGATTGCGTGCGTTGTGTTGTGTTAATATTGTTGAATTGTTTGTAATGCTTGCTTTAGCTTCTAAGGGCCGAGCTATGTCGTCTGTTTTTGAAAGCGATCGCTCGGGGAGAAATTTATGAAAGGCCTGATTTATGAAAGTCGCTCCCGCGTGATCTGGTACCGCTTGCAGCTCAGCCGGAATTGTCAGTGGATGAGGATGAGAAGAATGAGGATGAGCTAGTGGATTCTTCTTCCCAGGAGTACTGCAGTATCCTGCTAGGTCACATGATACTAGCGTGGCATGTACATGTTGTTTAAGAGACGTTCTTGCAGCAACAGTAGAGCAGTTGATACACAGTTACTAGGCTGTGCTGTGGGAAGAGAACCTAGCAGATCGCAGTGCACATGCGTGTTACCAGCCATAATGCACTGATTCTATAGAAGTGACTGTTCATAGGGTTAATATGTCACTCTATTACAAACTAAACAATCATTGGATTATTAACATCTCTAATGTGGCATATGATCACTGTTAAAGTGCCCCAGCTGGTGGTTACATCACAGTATGTTACCTTGTATGGTGTTGATCTGTTAAAAGGCAACATTTACCACCTATTGGTACACAGAGCGACTTAAGCAACTTTGATCACAGACAGGAGTGTGTGGGGTGGGCAGGTGACCATTTGCTCATCATTAAATGAACATAATTAAATATAGTTTATTTCTTTTTTTTTGTTTGGTGTGGGTGCTCAATGCAAATGTTCATGTAATATTCTAACTGTCCATTTATATGCTATATATGCTATATGCTTTTTTTTATAAATTATATACTGTGCTACTACAACGTTACCAAAAACAGTTCTTCTTCTTCTTCCTCTGGTCTCTCCTTGTAAAGAACTTGCATCATAGATTTGGCAAATGTTTTGCGCCAAATGCCTTTTCTGACGCAACCCTAACCACTGGCTTGTGTTCACTTATAATACAGTGAAATGTTTTTTAAGATGCATGTGTGAAATTACAAAAGAATGTCTGCAAACCGTTCATTTTTGGATGATTGGTAATACTGATGTTGAAAAAATTAAGGAAGAAGAAGAAGTGGGTGTTAGACAGTTTGTCCAGGGCTCCACACAAGCTAGAACCACCACTGGAAACATGTTCCTAATCTAGTGATCATTTAGAGTATACCATGGATGCTAGATTTGTTAAATCCAAGCAGTTCCAAGAAGGGATTAGTAAAGCTAATTTTCAATATGAGTTCTAAGCAAATCGTAATAACAAGTCATTTGACAAAAGATAAGCTTATATGAAGGATGATGAAGACAATGATCTCTAGAAAATAATGTCCTTGGGTATCTTAAAAGGCGCATTTAAATGGAGTTTCTAATCAAACTTATGAATATTTGAAAAACAAATGTATGTTATCTCTTTGATCTCTCTGTGACATCGCACACTAACTTCTCCCATAGGATTGCATTGGACAATGTTTGAAGAGTGATATAACCTGAATAAGAGTGTAATCACTCTGTAATTTGACATAACATACCTCAGTCAGTAGCACGATTATCTAAGTAATGGTGTTTGAATCGTATCTGTATTTTTACCCATTTTCTGTGTGAATGTATAGAAGAATCATAAGAAGAAGAAATATGGGGTTTAGCAATATAATGCTTTTCAAGCAGTACAATATGGTGGGATGGATAAGGCAAAATCACTCAGCTTCATATGGTACCAGAGTGATTTATTGATCGTTTGATAAAATAATGCTAGTTTATACACTAGACCAGGTGAGTGACAGTGAGAAGGTGGAGCTAACACACGTTCAAATGAGTTCAACATTTAATTATATCATCCCAAGCCTTTGTACAACTGCTTAAGCATTATAAAGGGCTACGATGCAGCCACACAGCTTTCATGCTTGTTCCAACAAAATATAAGAACTGCTTCATACTAATTTTTCACCTCTAAAAGGTAGAGACAGTCATCTATAGTCTAGTCCTCCTAAACTATTAGACAGTTTATGGCAGTGTAAGACAATCAGGGCCCTTAGGACAGACACGATGTACTACACAGGGCTTAAAAGTTCCAGTGGAATGGTCACTGCATTTAATAGACAGTCAGTATTTTTATTTAATAATGGCACCAATGTATTCTCCCTTTTGTATGCATTTACAAACCCGATTCCAAAAAAGTTGGGAAAAAGTACAAACTGTAAATATGGAATGCAATAATTTACAAATATCAAAAAATAATACTTTTTTTACAATAGAACATAGACAACATATTAAATATCGAAAGTAAGACATTTTAAAATTCCATGCAAAATATTGTTTCATCTCAGAAAAGTTGGGACGGGGCAATAAGAGGCTGGAAAAGTTAAATATACAAAAAAGGAACAGCTGGAGAACCAATTGGCAGTAGGTCATTACCATGACTGGGTAAAAAAGAGCATCTTGCAGTGGCAGTGGCTCTCATAAGTAAAGATGGGAGAAGGATCACCAACCCCTCTAATTCTACACCAACAAATAGTGGAGCGATATCAGAAAGGAGTTGGACAGTGTAAAAGAGTTTGAACATATCATCATCTACAGTGCATAATATCATCAAAAGATTCAGAGAATCTTGAACAATCTCTGTGCGTAAGGCTCAAAGGCGGAAAACCATTCTATGTTCCCGTGATCTTCGGGCACTTAGACGGCACTGTATCACATATAGACATGCTTTTGTATTGGAAATCACAAAATGGGCTCAGGAATATTTCCAGAGAACATTTTCTATGAACATAATGAACTGTGTTATCTGCCGTTGCCAGCTAAAATTCTTTATTTCAAAGTAGAAGCCATAAATAACAAGACCCAGAAGTGCAGACGTCTTCTCTAGGCCATGCCTCATTTAATAAGTAAAAGGGTCCAGGTACTGAACTGGCCAGCCTGCAGTCCATTTGGTTTATCATGACAAGAATGAGTTAACATTCCTATCCCTCAACTTGAGAAACTTGTCTCCTCAGTCCCCAAACATTTACAGACTGTTATAAAGAGAAAAGGGGATGTCTCATAGTGGTAAACCTAGCTTTGTCCCAACTTTTTGAGATGTGTTGTTGTCACTAAATTTAAAATCACCAAATTGTTTTCTTTAAATGATACATTTTCTCAGTTTTAACATTTAATATGTCATCTATGTTCTATTCTGAATCAAATATAGAATTTTCAAACTTCCACATTATTGCATTTTTTTTTTTTTTTACAATTTGTACTTTGTCCCAACTTTTTTGGAATTGGGTTTGTATGATGCAGTTGACAATGTGTGCTTTTATGGGAGTTACTCCAAATTAATTCACATTTGTGTTAGCTGAAGACAGAAGACCAGTAATGAACTTTCTTGATAGCAAAGTTGAGAAAGAGCTATACTAGAACATCAGAATGTAAAAATATCTAATAATCACATGCAATGTGTGTGCATTGTAAAAACACAGGGCTGGAGAAAGAGTGTTAGCTTCTCTGCGCTCCGGGGGAAATAACCAACAGTTTGATCTGTTTATTGGTTATTAATAACCAAAATTATTTTTAAAGTAATGTGAAGTGATTGGAATTTATTATTAGATGTTCCGCTGATATAATAAACCTGGGCTGCCACTTTAAGCCACAAAGACTCATGACGAGAACAAGGTTAACTCCGTACACTAGGTTATATCCATACACAAGGTTATACACAGTACGCAAGTAATGGACAATTTGGCATTTTCAATTCACCTGTCATACATGTTTTTGGACTGTACCTGGTAGAAACCCACCCGAACACATTTAGAACATGCAAACTCCTCACAGAAATTATCCAGGTTGACCGACACAGGGATAGAACCACTTTCTGTGAAGTGACAGCTATTCCCACTGCACCAGCGTGCCACCTCTTTATAATATTGAAAAAATGCTGAAAAGCGTTTGACCTTATTGATCATGAAGTACAAAGCCTTTTATCATAGCATCCACTCATCCTATCCAGCCCGGTTATCGATTGCTAGTACTTATTTGGCTGCACAGAGACATTTTAACCGTTCTATAGAGACTGTACAGATGACATATGATCAAGTCAGTGTCAAAGACTGGAGTACTGATGCCACTTATTGTAAACCGGCCACAGCTCTGCTACTGGCCGATATTTTAATCACATTTATTTATCAAACACAAGCTACCATCACTACAAAGGCTAATGTGATGCACACCTTGAAACATAGCGCTTATAGACAGTGCTGTGCGAAAGTCTTAGCCACCTTTACTACAAATTACAACAAAATAATAAAGCCTGGAAAAAAGTAATGCTAATTACTGTCCAGTGAGAAAAGTATTTTAAAACATGCAGTTACAGTTTGTAATGCAAAAATGTCTTAAATAAGTATGTAAGTCAATATTTGATGTGCTTTACTTTAAACAGTATTCTAAGGGTTACAGTCTGTCTTGGAAAATCTGCCCTGGTTTCTTCTGGAGGCTTTGACTGTCACACTTGCCTCTTATTGCATACAAACTTAGAATGCCTTATTATGCTATTTCATGTAAAATTAATCTGTTATGTAATATGTTGCATTCATTCATTTATTAATTTTCTATATCCGCCTAAATCTAGATTTAGGGTCACGGGGAAGCCGGTGCCGATCCGGCAACACTGGGCGCGAGGATAG
The DNA here is from genome assembly GCA_025769995.1 of Xyliphius kryptos. NCBI lineage: Eukaryota > Metazoa > Chordata > Actinopteri > Siluriformes > Aspredinidae > Xyliphius > Xyliphius kryptos. The sequence goes on along the minus strand of JAOUQT010335856.1, from coordinate 3,873 downwards.
GAACAAACCTAGGCAGGGCACCAATCCATCAGAGGGCACATACACATTCGAACACTAATGGGCAATTTAGAGACAGTAACCTATTATGCATGTCTTTGGAATGCAGGAGGAAACCGGAGTACCCGGAGAAAACCTGCGCGAACCGGGAAGAACACAGAAATTTTCAGAGTCGCCACACCCGGGGCTCAAACCCGGTGTCTTCTTGCTGTAATGCCACAGCATTATCCACTGTGCCACCGTGCTGCACTAATACGTTTCATTCTTTAATCATTTTTTAAAACAAGTTGTTCTATTTTTTGTTAAACTAATTTTTTGTTTACTCATCAGTCCATGATCATTGTTGATAAGCAACAAGTTTAAAACAAAAGTCACTGGCAAAATAAATCAGGTGCTAAGCCTCAAAAGATTGTTGGCTGCCCATTTAATTTCAAGGAGATGAGAAAGAAATCATATCCAACAGAAAAGAAAGTGGGCTCATGACTATTAGTTCTCAGTGTCTGCCCATTCAAGGTTCTTATATTTGGTACTGCAAAGCAAGTTTGACTTGATCATCTCATTGGATTCAATTAGCTTTACATAGCAAGATTACCCACTTTCCATAAAATTAAGTTTTTATTAATATTCTTAACCACATAAAATCCAAATCTCTAAAAATTATTTACACGTTGATTGGATATCTGAAAAGTTCGTATTGGAGCCTAATACAGCTTATATTTCTACATTCCTGCACTAGGAGTATGCTGTATTGTTGTTTCGCAATAATACCGGTGTATTAATGAATTCGATATGTTTCTTGCCATATTGCGCCTTCACACTATACACAAGTACGTGACTTCCACTCAAGTAGATTCATAAAAAAAAGAAGTGAATAGGGAATTAGCTATAATGACGAGGAGCAAGGAGTGAGGTCACAGTTTTTAATTTGTATGTTCAACCAAGTCTGACAGCTAGAATATTATATAATAAAATACTAAGATTATTTTATTTTTTTTAATCCTCATGGGAAATTCTTTCTCTCCATTTAACCGATCCAGGGGTGAACATCCGGAGCAATGTGCTGCCCCCATTGAGGTACATAGTGAGCAGTTAGGGTTTGGGTGCCGTGCTCAACAGGACTTGCCTAGTGTGGGAATCGAACTGGCGTTGTCGAATCGAAATGTGGGCAATGTTTATTTTATATTTTCTAATATTTTCATATTTTATTTAATTTCAGTATTTATTATTTTTTTATTTAGTATTTACTCTTTTTCTTATGGGTCTAAAAATGGTTGCTTTTGTAAACAATGTTCAAAGAGAAAGAGAATTCAGTGAAGTCAGATGGACACTATGGCAACAAGAGCCTAGAAAATTAAGCAGTACATACAATTCACATGACAGTGTGATACGTTCAAAGTGGCAGTCTCTCAGAAGTAAATAGGTTTTCCAATCTCCTGATAACTGAAGGCAGCCATGGCCTAATGGACTGGGTAGTGAGTTTGGGACCAAAAAAAACAAGCAGCTGAAGCGGTACCCAATCCCTGTTTGTGCCCTGTGCGCCTCAATAGATGAGATTCTCACTGATCTGGGTGTTCTAAGTGCACCCGTGATGGGTTAAATTCAGAGAAAAATGTAAAAGACTCACTAAGGCAAAAATTAAGACGGTTCTGTTATCGGATGAATCCAAATATGAAATTGTTTTTAGAAACTGACATTGTGGCCTGCAGATAAAGACTATATAGACCATACTGCCTGTCAGTGCATGGTCCGAAATTCTGCATATCTGATGGTATAGGGTCGCCTTAGTGTCAATGGCGTGGAACGGCTTACACACCTGGAAAGACACCTACCTGCCTGCAGTCCAGACTTTTCGCCAACAGAAAACATTATTGCACATCTTAAAACGAGAAATCTGGCAAAGACCAGGATCAAGGATTGTTGAGCAACTAAGATCTTAGAGCGGATAAGATAATGACAGCGTTCATCTCCCATGTTTTAACTGGGTCTCCTCAGTTAAAACAAGAGGGTATACACTGGTGCACATGAACAGGTGCCAATTTATTTGAGTTGCCTTGAATCCATAATTTTCGAAATGAGCTCATATTTTTTAAATATACAGAGATTCTGTTTCCCACAGTGTGCCAACGTTGTGTATCATTTCAACAATGTGTGACAGCATTCACAGATGGACATTAAACTATCTAGCTCAAATTTACACACTATTGTTGCACTATTACTGGACTCACTGCTTATTATTATTAAGCCGCACAGATGTCTATATGCTTTTTATATATTTAATAAAGACAGAATATCTAAAGAAATTTGAATATTAAATAATGGTCTCTTCTTTGCTTGTCCTTTGCATAAATTTAAACTCAATTTGATCATGTTGCCTTGCCGACTCGCTACAGGGGCCATGTGGTTCAGTGAGTCACTCTCAACACATAAAAAATACCACTTCCTGCTGCCTTATGTTACTGCAGTGAACACAGGACAGTCTAAAGCCCGGTCAATAAAGAGAGCATTTTCGGAAGTGTTTCTTGTTGCCAGTATTTCATTTACTGTTATATATATATAAGCCAAGAAAAGCCAAACCATTATATGAGCCAAGACTAGGGGCAGCACCTGTTTAGTTATACTCATACACTCTGACTGTTGCTTTGATATTCATTTCATCCAAGAATTCCCCTACTAGAGAACACTCCACACACACACACACACACAGGCTTCTTTCCATTACCTCTCTCTCTCCCTCTCTCTCTCTCTCTGTATCTTTCTTTGTCTCACTCATGAAAATCACAATTGTAATACCAGCTGACTAATTCAACTCGCATTGTGACGTTATAGTCAACTAATCACCAAGTGTTAAAATGATGGTGAATATTTAATTAATATTTTAATTCTCTACATAATAGTTTGATCTGATTTTAACTCACCGATGAGTCAAATATAGCAAAGATGACTAACGACACCGCATTGTCACTGACATGTTGGGAGTTGCCCTATTTTCACTAAAGAAGTTCTGGATCTAGAACCCATTTTTTTCTGGATTATTGGTGTGAGTTGGAATATTGTCCTGGTTTTGACCATTTCTGTGCAGAACCACTGTAAGTAAGAATGCAGATGTCAATCAGTAGCAGTGAGATCCTGCTGTTGCTCTGTTATTAGAAATATTTCAGTTAACTGCTAATGAAAAGATGTTCTCTAAGCAGTCACTGGACACTGCCCATTGCAGCTGCTCTGATAGTTCACGTTGCTGGATCTATGATAATCTCTTCAGTTGTACACAAGTGGCCGGCTACTGTGTGAGCTTCCATGCAATTCAACTGCTACTGTAAATAAGATACTCTATATACTATACAGTTAATGGTTTGATCCTAGAGCCGGCAAGAATAGTTCACAGGTTGAAGTAGGCAGCGTTCTTGATTGCCATGGTCTGTAAGGCCATTAAATATTTCGGGGCCTTTTGCCTGAGATTTTTTTTCTTTGTATTACCAATGATAGAAATTGTTCCTACTTTTTTTTTTCAACGTGTCAATATGGCAGTGGCCGCATCTTGCACTTCCCCCACGGTCTCCAGTGGTATTTATGAGCCCCGTCCGCATCCTAAGCTTTCAGAAAATAGAAGCCTTCATCCTTTTCCGTGTGGTGTAGGTGTGTATTCACTCCTTTTAGGTTAAATGCATAGAAGCACTGTTTAAGGATAGGAGGAAGGCTTGCAGAATAATTTAGTATCATATGACAACTAACCAGTTACAAAAAATATTGAGTGAGTTGTCAGATGATACTAAATTAGCTTGCAAACTTAATAACTCTTACGTCGAGTGGAGAATTTGAAGCAAATTTTCCTTGCCCTCAACTTGAGTCCCCAGATGTTTACAGACTGTAAAGAGAAAA
>JAOUQT010335845.1:0-13142 GCA_025769995.1 Xyliphius kryptos | reverse complement strand
CTTCAGTGGACCTGGGATTTGAACCCCCAACCTTCTGATTGATAGTCCAACACCCCAACCACTGAGCTACCACTCCCATTCATCTGTGCTTCTCTTAACTCTTAAGCCTTCATGGCATTGTTTTAATTTTAGCATACTTACTTGGAACGTCCTAACCTTTTTTAGGCTGTTCACCCTATTTTCTTTCTTCCATCACCCCAACCACCTATATTTCCCACCTACATCCAACCCTCCTCTTTGTACTGCCTCTCCTCCTCCTGTCTACAGCAGCCCCTACTGGCAAATAAATGTATGAGTGGTGGAGGCAGAGGGCTGGACTGTTATTTTAATATTACATCTTACCACTGGTGTAGAAGACACGGTTGGAGCTGCATACGCCATAATGTACAGGGTGGCCAACGAAAAAGCAGCCCGCCTCATATATCCAGGCACTTAACTCTGAATTGGAGGGCGCCGGGGCTTTCCCGACAAGATGTAGCCAGACGGATGATCATTAAAGGGGTGGAAGGGGATTGACCACCTCCAATTTAGAGTGAGGCATGTGTTGAGATATATAATGCGGGCTGCTATTTCGTGGGCCATCCTGTAGGAGTAATGACCATCTTTGGTGCTTAGAGGACAAGCAGTGCAAGTGCTGGATACCACTAAGTTGGTAATGAAAAAAAATTATATATTTTTAATAAACAGTGAATTTTTTCCCTTTTCCCATTTCAAAGGTTTTAAATGTTCACAAGGAACAAATACAGTGCTGAAACATAATCAACAAATAACTGTACAATGTTATCATATCGGTCAAACATGCACCTAAATAAACTAGTAAGTGCCGTCCCCTGATCACTTATATTATAATTTTAATAATATGGTACTATGAAATGTGGACGTTCAAAAGTCTACTACTTTACTGGTTACAGTGTACTAAATTAAAACTAGTATGTACAGAATAGTAGGCGATTTTGGACACAGCAAATACGAATGATAATCAAAATGACTTTGACGCACCTTCACCTCTATCACTCCCTTTCATCTGTGCTACTCTAAACTATGAATTTTCTACTATTATGATTCAATTTTAAAATACTTTTTATTCCTAAAGTTCTTTTTTCGGCTGTTCCCCCTAGTTTTCTTCTCCGTTACCTTAACCACCTGCATGCCTCTTCTTTTCATGCCTGGTACCTCTAGCCCTAGCTTCCTTCTGCCAATATGAACTTCATCCCTTTTCAGTCAGATTCAAATCACCTCAATCTCAGTCCTACCTGTCCCGGCCCCCTAATTAACCAATTCCAAATCATCTCCATCCACATTACTTCCCAGAATCTTCATCTCTGCTACTTCCATCTTTCTCTCGCCTGTCTTTTGTTCAGAGCCACCATCGTTTAACTGTATAGACAGCTTGTACGCACCAGCTCATTCTCCATTACATTTTACACTTGACCCCAAACACCTTTATTAAAGTATAATATAGTGTCTTGCAAAAGTATTCAGAATGTTTTAACCTTTTGCCACATCGCTGGAACGAAATTTTATGGATATTTTAAACTTTTTTAGAAATAAAATACTGAAAAGTGGGGCATGCAATATTTTTCAGCCCACTAGTGTTAATACATTATAGCGCCATCTTTTGGTACGATTACAGCAGCAAGTCGCTTGGGGTATGTCTCTATTAGTTTTGCACATCAAGAGACTGAAATGTTTGCCCATTCTTCCTTGCAAAACAGCTTGAGCTCAGTGAGGATGGATGGAAAGCTCTTTCTACAGATTGTAGATTGGATTCAGGTCTGGACTTTGACTTGGCCATTCGAACACCTGGATACATTTATTTGTAAACCATTCCATTGTAGATTTTGCTTAAAAAAAAGAAAAGCAGGCCCAAACCATGATGCTGCGATTATCATGTTTGACGCCAAACATAACGTTTTGCATTGTGGCCAAAAAGTTACTTTTTGGTTTCATCTGACCAGAGCACGTTCTTCCACATGTTTGGTGTGTCTTCGAGGTGGCTTGTGGCAAACTTTAAACGAGACTTTTTATGGCTATCTTTAAGAAATGGCTTTTTTTTTTTTGCCACGCTTCCATAAAGGCCAGATACGTGCATTCTACGACTGATTGTTGTCCTATAAACAGAGTCTTCCACCTCAGCTGTAGATCTGTGCAGTTCATCCAGAGTGATCATGGGCCTCTTAGCTGCATCTCTTCTTGTCTTCTTCTTGTTTGAGCTGAAAGTTTAGAGGGATGACCAGGTCTTAGTAGATTTGCAGTGGTCTGATACTCCCTCTATTTCAATATGATTGCTTGCACGGTGTTCCTTGAGATGTTTAAAGCTTTGGAAATATTTTTGTATACAAATGCGGCTTTAAACTTCTCCACAACTGTATCTCGGACTTGCTCGGTTTGTTCCTATGTTTTCACGATGCTCTCTGCACTTTAAACAGAAGGTGGATTTATTTATCATCATCAGTCATTTAGGTCAACATTGGATCATTGTTGCCGAGATCCTCACTGAACTTCTGGAGTGAGTTTGCTGCACCGAAAGGGGTTGAATAACATTACACACCCCACTTTTTTAGTTTTTTATTTCCAAGAAAAGGTTTTAAAGATACAATACATTTTGTTCCCCTTCACGATTGTGTTCCTCTTCTTGATTCTTCACAAAAAAATACAATTTCATATCTTTGTTTAAAGCCTGAATTGTGGCAAACGGTTGAAAATTTAAGGGGGCAGAATACTTTTGCAAGGCACTGTACATACATTTTGAATGGTGGCTCTAAAACACCATCCCAACAACATGTCTTTAATAGGTACTGAACTTTCTTGGGATTTTGTAGAGATTTAAAATCATTTTTTAAGTCAAACTGTTACTTCTTTACATAAGTTTTACTTACCTGCCATCTGTACGCATCGTTTCCACTGTCCTTCTGCTGTATTAAACATTAGGCTGTTGTATAATGCTGTAAAAATATAAAAATCTTTGCGGTGCATTTGTAATAAGAAGCACATGAGGACTGGTTCAGTCCTCCACCATGTTTATTTAAATCATTGGCCTTCAGTGAATGAAACGACACGATCGGATGAACACTGCTGTGGTGTGAAATAAGAGCTCTGTGTATATGCTCTTATGTGGGGCTTTTATTTAAGGCTTCTTTCGACTGTAAACAGATCAGGGCCAATTCTGAAAACCACAGTCTCTTCAGGTTGCTGTCTATTTACTGACTCAGTTACTAATGTAAAGAATGAACAACAAGTATGTGATTCATTATATGAGAATTGTTTAAAATCTAATGCTCCATATTTTGTTCTTAAAATATATTTATTTAAAATAGTGAACGGAGGGATTCCCTATGCCCAACCAGGGGAAAACATTTTGGGTACTGGGCAGATACACCCAGCACAGGGTGTCAATCTATCGTGGGGCACACACTAAGACTATATGGAGCAATTTAAAGCACCCAATATACCTTAAATCCATGTTTTTGGAAAGTGGGAGAAAACTTGCATGGACACAAGGAGAACATGGAAACCTTCAGCTAGAATGTGATTCGAACCAGAATTCCCAAGCGCTGAAAGGCGAACATGCTACTGAATAAGCCACAATGCCACCTGCATTTATAAATTAAGCCTGGTTATTTTTATTATGGTGTGTAATTTTATAAAAGTGTTTTTATAAAATCAATAAGACTTGTATGTTATTGTAAATAAAATCATGGAAAAAAGGGTAACTATACTCCTAATAACTCCTCTTTTATTTACAATAATGCCACCCTATCATACCTCATTGCTTTATTGAGACTTGAGTCTGTGTTCTAAACCCAAAAGGCTGTAATGTTGTATGTCTGTATAAATGAATTCTGTAATAAAAAAGACCTTTCATCTGGTTTAAGTTTAATTGGAATAAATGAACCCCATTAATAATCTTGACACCACAGACCATGCATGGTTACACACCCATTAACAAACCAAATTAACAAAGGAGGAATTAAATACAGGCAGCAGAGGATTTGGGCATGTGAACATGACTGAGGTAAGGTGCAGATAATTCTAACCAACGAGACTTAATAGTGTGACCTAATACTACAATGTCTCTGATAAAGAACCAAAACTTATAAATACACATCAAGCAAAAAAGCCAATACCGTCATCACACTACAAGAATTTATCATAGTATTCCTTTAATTCTACATTCAACTATGTACAGTCAAATTCTGGATCACTGGGGTGGTGCATCGTTCTGTCATCCTCGTTATGCCCAGAAAATGGCATTTTAGTGCGAGCAGGATTTTAATTGCCAATTTTTTTTTTAATAAACTCTATTCATAAACTCTATTCAAACTATTTTTTCACTGGATCCTCTGAATGACATCATAAAGCGTATGTTGCTACTAATAAAACGGGTATGGTCCTTAAATCTGATTGGCTGAGCTGTTTGTCTATTCATGACATTATTCACAACACCATACACCTCTGAGTGCTTCACATTCATATCAATGCATCTCCAATACATTACGTTCCCATTATTTTATAAACTGGGTTCTGTAATTTGGACACTAGATGACAGTATTTGATTGGTAGATAAATTGAAAACATGTCATATCAGACTAGTAAGACAAACCGCAATGTGATTTGACCCCCATACGCAAGTAGCATGCTGACTGACCTACTGTCTTACAGATGTCTTATGATCCTCAAACCATCTCGTAATTCTTAAGATCCAGTGATGTACAAGAGAAGCATGTACACAGAAAAAAGTACCACGATCTGAACTTATTCACCACAGAAAGTGATGGTAATTTTTTTTTTTTTAAAATCACTGCAACCTATATATGGATATAGAATTGAATAACACTGGCACCCTCATCTCTGTGATTACTAAACCTCTGGGAAAGAGGTAAAGCTGTGGGATACAGAATTAGGGGACCTCTCTAGTACCAGTGTGAGGGCATGCATGCTGGATATACAAGCACAGGCCACTTTATTGGATACACCTCCATAGAGCAAGCACAGAGCAGCATTACATATGGGCAGTAAATGATGTTGGATACTGCCATTACACTAATGTATTGGTGCTGGTGGGGTGTTAGTGTCATGTTGCGCTACTCTTTTAAATACACCATGTCCACTTACTGCGCAACCAATCAAAAACAGGCCATAACACTTTATTGCTCCACATTGTGGAGACAGTAGCTCATTGATTGCTAAACAGTTTGTGATGGTCATCCTCTAATACATCATCAGTGTTCACAGGACGCCACCTACAGGATGCTGCAATAACGGACACCGCCTACGGGATGCTGCATTACAGAATGCCACCAAAATGACGTTGCCTGCAGCTCAGGACTTCACCTACGGGATGCTGCCTATGGCACGCCGCCTACAGGATGCTGCATTACAGGATGGCACCTCAGGACCCCACCTACAGGTAGCCACTTAACCCACAGGAAGTTGCAGACAAGACACCATTTACAGTACGCCACCCACAAGACTTCCATCTCCAGGACGCTGCACGCTGGGAATGTTTAATTCAAGATAATTCTCAGTCGAGCAGTTGAGACTTCGGCAGTACAGCTGTGTCTGATCCTCTGATACAAGTGCAACACACACTAACACACCATGTCAGAGTCACAGCAGTACAGGGATGCCTCCACCACCCAAATATATCACGACACAAACAATAGGGTGCCAATAAACTATTGATCTGACTTTACATAATTTATTCAAATCGACAGTCGACTCTTCAAAAGTGCAAACCTCTTCATAAGTGCAAACTCTATCTGTTTGATCATTAAGGATCACTGCTAAAAAGCTAACAGTCATGAAGCTCCAACTCTAGCTAATAGTTTACCTAATAGTTCCGGCATCCCTATACCAAGAGAGGAATTAAAAATAGGATTGAACTCAGTTAGTGTTGTACTTAATTTTAGGTCTAAAGTATTTACTTATTGTTTTAATTACATTAATATTAGTATTCAGATATTAAACTCTATTTCAGAACCAATCAAAGCTGCTTGTACAATAAGCCCTTGTGTAATATAAAGTTTTGTGGAGGAGGCCTAAGTAATCACATTGTGTAATATGTGGGAATTATGAGGTTGGAAATCTTTGGCATGTTCTTTTGCATGTGTATCTATAACTTCCCTAATCCCTCCACAGTGCAGCTATAATAATGTAAATGTACTGCGTCCCAGCACAGGAGAACTGATTCTGCATGAGGCCAAGAGAAAATTTTTAAATAGGTAAAGAATTTAAATACTACTGTTCAGTCGGTGCGTGTGTGTGTTTTATGGAATAGATTGCTGATGAGATGTTTACTGGTCTTTCTTGTCTTCAGGTGGGGAGTATGGTGGGGGCTTGTCCTAAAAATAGAAATGCAAAGCATTTGGTAAGTGTTTATTGCAACACGTAAATCTGAAAAAAAAATGTGCAACAGCAGAGTGGATCTACGGAAGCTGCTATGAGAAAGTTGAACCCGAGGGTAATTGTCACATTTTGCAGCTGACAAACAGGGTTAGGTATTTTTTGTGGGTGTAGTTAGTAATGTAGATTAACTTACATCTGGAAGGTAAACATGGGTTGGAGCATAAGAAGTTGATGCACTGGCTGCTGCCTCTGCTGCTTTAGCCTCCGCTGTGAAAGAGAAATATCAAACAGAATGATGGCCTTACCTAATTAATGTTGTGTGTGTGTGTGTGTGTGTGTGTACGCACTATGCCTCTAGTCCTGTCCAACTCCTTGGATACTCTCTATATGTCAGTTTTTATTCATTTTTTTTGATAAGATAAGATTTTAATGATCCCTTTGTGAGAATTCCCAGAGTCCAGCTTTATTCAAACCACATAACCAGCCCACTTGATCAGTTTGTCCAATCTGTGCGTGTTCTTTTATACACTGCTCAAAAAAATAAAGAAAACACTTAAAACAACACAATGCAACTCCAAGTCAACCAGGCTTCTGTGAAATCAAGCTGACCAGTTAGGAAGCAACACTGATGGTGAATCAATTTCACTTGGTGTGTGCAAATGGAACAGACAACAGGTAGAAATCAGAGGCACTTAGGAAGACAACCCCTATAAAGGAGTGCTTCTGCAGGTGGTGACCTTTCTGGCTGATGTTTTGTTCACTTTTGCATTTAGTCAGTTCTCTCACCATAGAGGTAGCATGAGGTGGTGTCTACAACCCACAGAAGTTGCTCAGGTAGTGCAGCTTATTTAGGATGGCACATCAATGTGAGCTGTGGCAAGAAGGTTTTCTGTGTCAACAGTCAGCACAGTGTCCAGAGCATGGAGCAGATACAAGGAGACATGGAGGGGGCCGTAGGAGAGAACATACGCCACCTCATCAGGAGCATGCCCAGAAATTGTAGTGAGGTCATACAGGTAGGTGGAGGCCACACACTCTACTGAGCCTCATTTTAACTTGACTTGGATCAGCCTGTCATTTGATTTTGAGTTTGATTTAAAATCCAGACCTCCATGGGATAATACATTTTGATTACATTGTCTAGGATGTGTTATTTTAGTGTTTCCTTTATTTGTTTGAGCATTGAATATGTTATGGCCTGGTATTATTAAAGATGAGCTAGTCAGACATTTCCGAGTCTCAAAATCAACTCCCAAACCCATTGCCGATTTTTGGAAAACACTTTCTTTAAGCAGTGAGTGGTACAGGAAAAAGTCAGCATCTTTCAAGAAGTCCATAATTTTTATGCACACATTGATCTTTTCCTAAGAAATCCAACAGCTTACTTTTCTTTTTTTAAATGTTAAGGTTTTCGGTTTAATAAAATTTTGGATTTACTTTTGGATTTTTTCAAAAATACTGGCCTGACACACAGTGTATATACTCTGCACCCACCCTGCATTCAACATAACGTTCAAACAAAGGGCCAAAATGTGTCTACATTCGAAAAAACAAACAAAAAAAAAACATTACATTTTAGTTCAAACCACGTTGTTTTATAGATGAACGCCCAACTACGCAAGTAATTTGGGTCAGGTGACCACAAGTTATAACTGACCTGCAGGAGTACGTGGAAGGTCAGGGGCCAGAGCCAATGCGGCAGAGTATGGTGGAGGGGGCACATATGCTGCAGCAGTCTCAAAACCTACGGGATTAGAACAGAATTCATCATTAAGCAATAATAAAACCATTATACATGGAAGAAAATCATAAACAGTGTGGACAGTGAACAGTGCATAGTTTGAATATTTGATTTGTACTGTTGGCGGCATAGTGCTTTCCTGCGAGCACAATTAATTAGGAGTGTCAGCGACCATGTCATTCTAATGTGATAGATATAATCACATGGGCTCAGAAGTACTTCATCATCTGGCACAGATCACTGCACTACAGGTAACAACCCTGATCTATGTTATCAGCAATCTGCCACCAAAGTACATGTAAAATCATTTAATTTACATTAATACTGATGATTTGAAAAGTGTGTCGATACAGTAGTATGTTACCTGAAGCTGCAGGTGCATGGTAGGAGTAGCCAGGAGGAGGAGGGGGTCCAGTGGAGTACATGCCATTAGCTGGAGGCGGAGGCGGGTAGGTGTACGCTCCATTAGTCATGTATGGACAGCCAAAATTAGCAGTCACTGGCTGAGCTCTGGATGCTGGAAGACAGAAAGATAAAACATGTTTACATTTACAGCAACAATGGCAATCTTTGAATAAATCTGCAGGATTTAGGAGATTAAATTTCTTGGAAGTTAAGCATATTTACCCTGAGCTGCCACCTGCAACATGTACTGTCCAAACTCGATGGCACCTCCAGCAATGAAGACCAGCTTGAAGGTGGCAGAACCCTCCCATCCACCTACAGAAGATTACAGCAATTAATAAACCCAGCTCCAGAGTAAACAGTGCACCTTATTTCTCTTATAAAGAACTGAAGTGATTAACACCAATAAATGGAAAGTTTTTGTCCTTAAATCTGATTGGCTGAGCCTTTTGTCCATCTGTGACATTATTGACAATAACACACACCTTTGAGCGTCTCAAATACTTTCCCGATGTTTTTCATAAACTGTGTTCTGTATTAGGCCACTATTTGGCAGTACGGAATAAAGAAACCAGAAACCTGTTACTTAGCGATCAGCGTTCACTTTAAAAAGTGAACATTACATTACATCACGGAAGACCAATTTATTTGAGAATTTGCTTTCAATAACCATATTTATGGAGCGGCACAGTGGCTTCTTGTAAATGTTTAACAAAAGCAATAAGACACTCAAGATTGTTTATTATTGTGAATAAATTACAAGGAAGAGGTGTAACTGTATGCTGCTACGCGTGGGGCCTAACACCTTTTTAAAGTGATCTATTTCACTATGCCACCATGCCACACTCAAATAATAATTATAAACATTATTTAAATAACTGCTGCTACACCAAGCATGCCGCTCTCCCACCACTTGATATGAGCACCACCTGAGGGGCATGTATTGAGCTGTGTTGCTAAAGCCAGTTAATTTCAAGTTCGAGATGACTCTGCTGCCGGCGGACAGTCGAGTGGCAAGAATACATGTACCACCCCCCCACACCATCATGCAACATGAGCCAGGCTGACAAGTAAGGTGGCAGAGAGGCAGTCGTCACAGGTTAAGCATATTTACTGTGCCAGAAAGTGGATTGTGCGCTGACAATCGTAACGGGGCAACTGAACATGCACACCATAATAATAGGAAGAATAATCTTAAGTCCTCACAGTATTGACATATTTCAATCAAAAAAGCAGCTGACAGTGATGTTAGCAATCCGACTATGAGGTGTTACCTCCTGGCTCAGCGTTTACAGAGCCTTTAATGTAGTTAGCTCCCAACACTGGTTGCTTGACCTCACAACCCTTCATCAGATAAAACGGCATCATGAATGATTGCAGAGTTTCTTTTCCCTTTGTCACAAAGATCACCTTAAAAAAATACATATTCCACATTAAAAACCTTTGTGGATTTACAGTCTGTGTGGTAAGTGAAGATATTTAAATGTATATACTCTTATATGTTATACCCACCCTGTATGGTGTAAGATAGATGCTCCCCTTTCTGCTCTTTCTAAACAGATCCGGTAGACAGTCGGCATCGCTGAACGTCAGCTCCACATTCTCATATGACATTAAGACGCTAAAGAAAAGAAAACCAAGACATTATAATAATCTTTGAACTTCAGGCAGTTATAATCAGTCACAATACAATTTTATTTATTTTTCCACAGACAGCTTGAGATACTGAAAATGAAGTAACCAAATTAGTTTCACACAAATCCATAAAAATAATAAAGCTATATACTGATATTACTGCTGCTACTAGTTTTTCTCCTCGTGTCTGTGTGGGTTTTTTCTGGAATCTCAGATTTCATCTCACAGGCTAAAGACCTGGATTTAAGGTAAATATACTGCTCTAAATTGCCCACATACAGTGTGGGTTTGTTTGTGTGTGCCCAGTGATGGATTGGCGCCCTGTCCTGAGTCTATCTGTCCAGCACCAGAAACGTTCTCCCCAAATGGAAGGCAAATTATGTTTGTCCCGTTTCTAAAAGATAACAGGATGTCAAGATTTAAATGAAACATTTAGAAACACCACCAGTGATTACAAACTCTATCAAACTCTTTATTTCACAAAAATAAATAAACAGCTTTCTTTAACCATGCAGTATAGCTTCAGTGCAGATGGTGCAGTATAGATGCTATATTTAGTTTTGATGCGGTATAGATTCTATATTGCATGCAGATGGTGCAGTATAGATTCTATATTTAGTTTTGAAGCTGTATAGATTATAAATTCAGTGTAAATGGTGCAGTATAGATTGTATATTTACTTTGGAACTGTATAGATTCTACATTCAGTGCAGATGGTGCAGTATAGATTCTATATTTAGTTTTGATGCTTTAAATTCTACAGTGAGTGCAGATGGTTCAGTATAGATTCTATATTTAGTTTTGACGCGGTATAGCTTCTACATTCAGTGCAGATGGTGTAGTATAAAGGGTATATTTGAAGCTGATGATGCAGTAGAAGTGGTACAGTTCATACTAATGGTGCAGAATAAAAGGAATATTTAGCTAATGTGTAGCCTTATATATGTGGCTATTTGAATTTCTTCTTATTTTTCTCCACTAAGTAGTGGAAAAAAGGCAAACGTATCTCAGAATTTTGACTTTTTTATCTCAGAATGCTGACTTATCTCAGAATTCTGAGACACTTTTGCCTTTTTTTTTCTTCTCAATGACACAAATGGGCTTCCATATTTAATGATAAAGGTTCATCATACTTTGTGTTTATGGTGCAGTATAGATGTATTTAAATGGCGTCTTGAAACTGTAGTATAGATGCTATATTTTGTAGAAAAGGTGCCATATAGATGGGTTTATATTCAACGCTGCTATAGATGGGAGTATTTTGAGTGGCATATATTGATGAATATTTATGGAGTGGCTGATGGTGCATTATAGATGGGTGTATATTCAGTGGAGGTGGAGATTGAGTAGGTGATGGAGGAGTACAGATGGGTGTATAATTAATGGGAATGGAGCAGGTGATCATACAGGTGGTGGAGCAGTATAGATGGTGTATTTTTAGTGGGGGTGGAACAGGTGGTGGTGCACTATAGGTTATATATAGTACAGGCCAAAAGTTTGGACACGCCTTCTCATTCTATGCATTTTCTGTATTTTCACGACTATTTACATTGTAGATTCTCACTGAAGTCATCAAAACTATGAATGAACACATGGAGTTATGTACTTAACAAAAAAAGGTAAAATAACTAAACAAATTTGTTTTATTTTCTACTTTTTTCAAAATAGACCCTTTGCTCTGATTACTGCTTTGCACACTCTTGGCATTCTCTCAATGAGCTTCAAGGGGTAGTCACTTGAAATGGTTTTCAGGTGTGCCCATCAGGGTTAATTAGTGGAATTCCTTGCTTTATCAATAGAGTTGGGACCATCTGTTGTGTTGCGCAGAAGTCAGGTAACTACACAGGCGACAGCCCTATTGGACAACTGTTAAAATTCATATTTTGGCAAGAACCAATCAGCTAACTAAAGAAAACGAGTGGCCATCATTGCTTTAACAAATGAATGTCAGTCAGTCCGGAAAATTGTTAAAACTTTATATGTGTCTCCAAGTGGAGTCACAAGAACCAACAAGCGCTACAGCAAACCTGGCACTCACAAGGACCGACCCAGGAAAGGTAGACCAAGAGTCACCTTTGCTTCTCAGTACAAGTTCATCTGAGTCACCAGCCTCAGAAATGGCAAGTTAACAGCAGCTCAGATCACAGACCAGTTGAATGCCACACAGAGTTCTAGTAGCAGACCCATCTCTAGAACGACTGTTAGAGGAGACTGTGCAAATCAGGCCTTCATGGTCAAATAGTTACTAGGAAGCCACTGCTAAGGAGATTTGTTTGGACCAAAACAAACAAGGAATGGACATTAGACTAGTGGAAAGCCGTGCTTTGGTCTGATTAGTCCAAATTTGAGATCTTTGGTTCCAACCCCCGTGTCTTTGTGAGATGCAGAAAGGGTGAACGGATGGATTCCATATGCCTAGTTCCCACTGTGAAACATGGTGAAGGAGCTGTGATGGTGTGGGGGTGTTTTGCTGTTGACACTGTTGGGGATTTATTCAAAATTAAAGCCACACTGAATCAGCATGGCTACCCATGGCATCCCATCTGGTTTGGGTTTAATTGGACCATCATTTATTTTTCAACAGGACAATGACACCAAACACACCTCCAGGCTGTGTAAGGGCTGACCAACAAGGAGAGTGAAGAAGGAGAGTGAAGAAGGAGAGTAAAAGAGTGCTGCAGCAGATGAATTGGCCTCCACAGTCAGCGGAACTGAACCCAATCAAGATGGTTTGGGATAAGCTGGACCGCAGATTGAAGGCAAAGGAGCCAACAAGTGCTAAAAACTCCTGGGAACTCCTTTAAGACTGTTGAAAAACCCTTTCAGGTGATTACCTCTTGAAGCTCATTGAGGGAATGCCAAAAGTGTGCAAAGCAGTAATCAGAGCAAAGGGTGGCTATTTTGGAGAAACTAGAATAGAAAACATGTTTTCAGTTATTTCACCATTTTTTTGTTAAGTGTTCATTCATAGTTTTGATGCCTTCAGTGAGAATCTACAATGTAAATAGTCGTG
>JAOUQT010335835.1:0-13142 GCA_025769995.1 Xyliphius kryptos | reverse complement strand
GATACGACAATTATGAAAGGAAACATGGAGTTCTGTAGGACTGAGTGTTGCGAACCTAGAGAGTGGACTCAAACAGTTTATATTCATTTTTACAATTGTTAAATATGGACTAATCTATACACAATCTGTACATGGCTATCCTACACTGTGATGCTACCCAGCCGCTCAAGGAGGAGGAGTTCCCCACTGAGTGTTGGTACTCCCAAAGTTTCTGCCTAAAAGAATAATATATAACATTATAACAGGGAGTTTTTTATGCCATTGTCACTTCGGCTTGCTCTTTTGGGGTTTAGGCTTTGAACTCTGTAAAGCTAACCTTGTGACAACATACTGTTGTAAAACTGAATTGAAATTTAACGCCAAGACAGCTCATAGTCTATTTCCTGGCAGGAGTGGTTACGTTAATTAGTGTTTGGGGGTAAGGGCTTGTTCAGATGTGTGGTTTTAATTCAGTGAGCAATAGTAATTTTAATAGCATTCCGGGGTTGGCTTGAGTGAAAATGTCTTTTAAAGTAGATGGTATTCTGAGTTGGCATCGGACCTGGTGGTATAGTTTGCAGTCTTGCAGTCCAGTAATGGGTGCTTGATTGAAAAAGAAGTTTGACAGATTTCACAACGTGGCGAGTCTTCTCCTCATAACAAAAAAAAGAGTGTGTTAACCTGGTATGTCCAATACGACAGCTAGTGTAAATAACCTGATTCCATCTGCTTTCAAATGTCCTGGTCGTTCTGCTACATATTTTGGGGTTGATCTCATGTAATTTATTGGTGGTCTGTCTGTCCTATTCGGCCTGCCATCTGTTCATTACAAAGGAAACCGGTAATGGTCTAGCATCAGTTGGTGGAGTAGCTAGTGGTACAGTAGCCTTCTTCGCAGCCTGGTCTGCTCTTTTATTTCCGCGAGACCACAATGTCCAGGGATCCAGCAGAAAACGACATCATATTTTAAGTTTTGAGTTTAGCTGGTATGTTTTCTGTAGTATGGCTATAATGATGGGGTGATCTAAATCAAGATTAGTCAACGCTTGTAAGCAAGATTTAGAATCTGTGCACATGAGTATTTTTCATCGCTTTGTATTCTGGGCATGTTTAAGGGCCAGGAGCAGTGCATAGGCTTCCGCTGTAAAAACTAAGTAGTGTTGTCCGTCTACCTTAGCTGCAGCCACCTGTTTATCTGTTTTGGAGCCATCTGTGTAGACTGGAAAGTGCGGTGGGAACATCGCCCTGATATCAGCAAACTTCTGGTGGTAGATCATTGGGCAAGTTGTTGATTGTGGGACAGGTTTAAAATTATATTCAGCTTGCAAAGATTCCAAGGTGGAATGGTGGTGGGGTACACGTATTCAATAGAGTTCAGGTCAATGTTCACATTTTGTAGTTGTGACCGTATGCGCAAACCAAAGGGCTGGATATGCTTTGGCATGGCTTCATACAGATGAACGTAGGATGGAGAGAACACTTTACGAATACTGCAGAGCCAAGGGAAGCTGTCTGTGCTCTAACAAAGGCTCACATGCTTCCACATACAAGCTCAGTGCTGGGGATGTACGAAATGCTTCAAGTGCAAGCCAGATACCTTGGAGATGTACTAGGTTGAGTGCTTGGATGTAGGAGCTTCTAGTTGCTCCATAAATGATGCTCCCATAGTCCATTTTGGATCGAACTATAGCTCTGTACACTTTTAAAATTGACAGGAAATCTGCTCCACATCTGGTGTTGGTCAGAACTCTAAGTAAGTCTAATATTTTAAAACATTTTGCTTTGAGGTCATTTAGGTGAGGGATAAAAGGCAGTTTCTTGTCTAGAGTGAGACCCAGAAATATCACTTCCTGGACGATTTTAATTCGAACCCTATCCAGGCAGAGTTCTGGTTCAGGATGCATTGTTCATAGCGGGCAGAAATGTTTTCCCTAGGTTTTGGTTTTAGAAATTTTTAAACCATTGATAACAGACCATTGATAGATTTTGTTATGACCAGTTGTAAGCGTTGCACAGCGTTCATGTTCTTTCCTTGAAGCCAAAACACAAGTCATCCACATACAAGCTACTAAAAATATCAGGTGGAATGACATTCACAACTTAATTTTTTAGGCTGAAGAGAGTTACTGATAGGATACTTCCTTGAGGGACTCCCATCTCCTGTAGGTGTCTGTTTGAATAGGTATTATTAACTTGAACCCTTAAGTATCTGTCTGTCAGGAAGTTGGATATGAATATTGGGAGACAACCTCTGAAACCCAGATGATGTAAATCTTTCTGGATTCCATACCACCAAGTAGCGTCATAAGCCTTTTTTAAGTCAAAGAATATAGCCACAGCATGTTCCTTCCTAATAGGTATTCTTGACAAAAGACTCCAATCTGACCAGGTTATCAGTTGTACTTCTACATTTTCTGAAACCGCTGGGCATTTCGGTTAGGGCTCTGTTGGTTTCCAACTGCCATATAAAGTGATTATTAATCATTCTCTCCATAGTTTTGAAAATGCAGCTTGTCAATGCAATTGGCCTGTAGTTATTTGGGTTGCTGTGGTCCTTTCCAAGCTTGGGAATAGAGATGACAATTGCCTCCTTTCAGGAGGGTGGGATTTGTCCTGACTTCCATAATTGAATGTAGGCTTTTAGCAGCAGTGTCAATGCTTCCTGTGGCAAGTGTTTCAAAAACCGGTAATGTATCTGGTCTGGCCCGGTCGCTGTATTAATAGATTTGCTTAGTGAGATCTGCAGTTCTTCCAAAGTAAAATCTTGGTTATATGGTTCTGAATTATCCGATTTGGAAGTTAAGTGTCCTTGACTCCATACAGGCAATGAGTTATGTTCACCTGAGTTCTTTTTAAAAGCTTCTGCCAGAAGGTTTGCAATGTCAGCCTCTGAGGTGGCCACTCGTCCTAGTTGCTTGATATACTGGGTCTGTATGGTAGCACCTTTGTTTTTCATTCTATGTATTAGGTTACAGATTTTCATAGGTGAAGTTGTCAAAGTCAGCTTGCTTACAAAATCTTCCCAGCTTAACTTTTTAGCTGATTGTATCACTCTTCTTGAATAAAATTTTTGACAGTTGGGTGCTTATTGAAAGCCCTTTCTGTTCGTTTACGGTCACAAACTGCTTGTTTACAATGTTCATCAAACCAGGAATTTCATCGTTTACTTGATCTTGGGGAAGATCAGCTATGGATCTCAGGGTGTCAGTAAAACATTCTATACAGACTTTATGTTGGGTTGGTGCCATACATAACAGCTCCCAGCAGCAGGCCTGAAAGGTAGGCCAGTTAGCTTTCTTCAGCTTCCACTTCTGGGCTTCTTTCTGCAGCATTTGTCTGACTGGTAAAATAATGATTTCTAAACTTCCCATAAAACTTCCAGAAAACGCTCCGGAGAGCATAGAGTCAAGTCAATGGTTCTATACGTGCCATAGCGAGGATGGAGGCAAGTATGAGAAGGGGTATTTAGCAAGTATAAATCATTGCTGCTGATAAACCTTTCCAGTACTTTGCCTTTGGTATTTATAGGGTGATTTCCCCATTTCGGGTTGCAACCATTAAAATCTCCCAGAAGTATATATGGGGGAGACAACTGCTCGACAAGTCCACACAGATCTTTTAGTCTCAATTTAGAGGTAGGCATTATGTATAGATAGCAAATTGTAATTGTAATTTCGAGGACATTTGATATACATACTGCTGTTGCTTGCAGGGTTGTATTGACAGCAATATGACAATGTGGGACAAGATATCTGACTAGGATTGCAGTTCCACCAGATGGTCTAAGGGTGTTTGGTCCATAACAGTTATACATTGTAAAACCTGTAAAAGATGGGCTTTTACCTGGCACTAATTGAGCCTCTTGAAGGCATATGGCTATTGGGATTAGTGTTACAATTAATTGTTGTAGTTCCTCAAAATTAGCTCTCAGACCGCGACAATTCCACTGAATAATATGATCAAGCTTCATTTGGGATGAGAAGAGAGTGCACGTTATTCACTTCTGTGTTTGGACGATCGGCTGCGGTTGCGACAGGAGGCCATGTCCTTCATCACAATGTCCTTAACTTGGTCAGAATTACTTGCCAGATCTACATTTGTCTTAGTTTGTGATTAACTTGTGTTCTTTTTAGGTTTATGGCCAGGTTAGTCTTGATTAAGTACTTGGTTATGATTGTCCATAAGAGGTGTTTGGAAAGGCATGGGTGAGCTCATTGTGGAACTCATAGCTTTAGCGGGGGCTTGGCACTTGAGGCTGGTAATTAGCTGTGGCTTGTCTTTTTCCAACCATATTTGTTGTCGGTAGCATCTAAGCAATATGGCAGAAGGCTGTAAGGCATTATCAAAAAATCCACACAAAAAAAAAATATGTTGTCTTAACCCTGCTAGTTTAGTAAATTTGTTGTCTTCAAAGCAAATTTATCTTTAACTTGCCATTGTTATAAAAAGAATAAAAAGACAGAAAAAGGCAAACAAAAAAAGGAAAGAAAGACATGAAGAAACCAATAAGGAAAGAAAAAAAAATAAAATAAACCTTCTCCAATTTTGTCTGTAATTCGGAAGACTTGAGACAACTGTGGCACGGCTTCATACAGGTGTTCAATGTCATTAGTACCTGTAACAAACCACACACAAACAAGCGCATGCATACATTGATACATTTATTTATTTATTTATTTGTTTTTTTTATAACGCCACTTTATACATTTTGGGTGTTATGTATGGCATATACTGTATTATTCAGTTCCATATTATTTCCTTTGTGTCTCTCTATGTTCTATATTTTTGTTTAAATTTTTATTTTGGCCAGAAATTTTACAATTTTACAATTTTCCATGTTGAGAGCATACATTGATACATAAAATCAGTATTGTAATATTTCACATTTATCGATCACACAAAAGTGCAGCCCCTTTTCGTCCTCAATGTTTATGTTTAGATTTGTTCTAAGTGTTTAAAAATTATCATTTTGTTGGCACTTGAAACACAAACATTAGCAAAACTACATTTTATAAACAGATTTAATAATGACTTGCCTCTATAAAGTGAAGGCGTTTAATGTACAATGCTTTGCATTTCTAAAGAGGTACGAGTAAAAAGTATGCACAAAGACTATACCTATACTCATGGCTCAGAGTACGTGCCATGCCAGTACAGAGTAAACCTGATGCAGAAGCAAAACTACCATTTATGATCACTTCCAACATGGAGGTACTCAGAATAAAGCAATACCAACCCCAAAGACATACAATCAAAAAAACAAAGTACATCCTCTTTGAATTATATATTTTTTGCCAAACAAAAAAATATACCATATTATATACCAAACACCAAAACAGTTTCTCCCCCCCCCCATAGACTTTTACCATTGCACATATTAAATAGGCTAAATATATTTAGCCATAAGAAGGCACATAGAAGTCAGATACTACTAATCACGTGATCCAGATTAACTGATCATTAGCAAGTGTGCTCACTTTTATAAAAGCAGAAGTTTTAGTCTGCTGCATTTTGGTGTTTTAATTTCCATGTCCAAAAAAATCTGATCTCATCCCTGCATTTGCAGCTCATTCTGAGATTCAGGTCTTGTCCCTCACTGAGACCTGGATATGCCCTGAAAACTCTGCTACTTCAGCTGCCCTCTCAACCAATTTTCACTTCTTTCACTCTTTACGAATTGGCAAAAGAGGCGGTCAGAGTTTAACTTCTGCTCAAAAAGCCAACTCTCAACCCAAATGTGATCGGGAGCTACAGGCCTGTTTCCCTCTTGCCATTTTTATCTATTATACATAAACCTGTTGTAGCTACTCAGGTTTCCACGTTTCTCACACAATCTCTTTGACCCTTTTTAGTCTGGCTTTAGGTACGGTCACGCCACTGAGACTGCACTGCTTTCGGTCGTTGACTCAATTAAATCGGCGAAATCTAACTCCCAATTCTCTGTCCTCATCCTGCTGGACCATTCCGCCGCTTTCGATACGGTAAAGATTCTACTGTCCACTCTTTTCAATCTAGGCTTCTCTAGTACAACACTTGAATGGTTCCACCCTTATTTAACATGTAGGTCCTTTCAAGTGTCTTTGGACAGGGATCTTTCTAACCCTCAACAAGTACTCACTAGCATCCCGCAAGGCTCAGTACTAGAATTTACTCCTTTCATTATACAGGTCATCGCGTGGCACCATCATTGAAGCACATGGTTTTTCTTACCATTGTTATGCTTATGACACTCAGCTTCATTTGCCACCACCCCTCCCCCCACCAACCCCTAAGTCTCAAACCAGATATCCGGCACTGATCCTGGCCTACAGGACCGTCGCTGGCGCTGCCCCCGCTTACCTTTACTCCATTTTTACTAGGTACACTCCGACTCGTTCACTCTGCTCTAGAGACAAATGCCACCTGGTGATTCCAACTTACGAGGAGCTAATTCTCACTCCAATTAATTCACCACTGCTAAATGGTGGAACAAACTTCCCAACAACATCCGTAAGGCTGAGTCACTCAACATTTTCAAAAAACTTCAAGATATGCTATAAAAATAAAAATAAATAATTTTACAAAGCCAGATTGAGTAATTGGCAGGGTTGATGGTACTGCAGCTTAGCTGCTTTTTCCTAAAACTACGGACTTGTGTTGTTAACTCATATGTAAGTTGCTTTGGATAAAAGCATCTGCTAAATGACAATGTAAATGGGAAAAATTTGCAAGTACTTTAGAACACTTAGGCCTTCAGTAATGCTATATCTGAATTAATTCACCCGTAAAACTATTTTATGGGTATGTTTGTTTGTTTGTTTGTGTTTTTAACGCCATGAATCACCTTTCGGCCTCACTCATGGCAGAAGGTGGATTATCTTATTATGCGTTTACAATTGATCCTTTATTCTGATTTCATTTAGGAATGGTTAGGAAGTAGTAACTTTGGTAGTGGCCGCAATACGCTGCGTATTCAGGAAGGGGTAGAGGGGTGAAGCCATTCCACGTCATCACCTCCAATCTACTCACGTGCCAATCGCTATCGAGATAACATACGCCAAGTGCCCTGCATCATCCCCTCATCTCTACTCGTGCGCCAGTCGCTATAACACACGGCAAACGCCCTGCATCATCCCCGCAACTCTACGCACACGCCAATCACTATTGAGATAATACACACCAAGCGCCCTGCATCATTTCCTAAAATCAACCCGCACGCCAATCGCTAGCGACATGGCAAGTGCCCAGCCCCACCCCCTCCACTGTACCCACGTTTGAATCACCATAAAAATGAAAAGCCAAGCTCCCAGTGTCATTCCCTCAACTCTACCTGGGTGGCAATTACAATGGCGATAACACAAATAAATGAGGATATATACAAAATTTATTTATTGATTAAAATCATAACAAAATCATTAAATCATAATTATTCCATGTACATTTCTTCAGTTGTGTGATTAGATAGATTGGATGCACATCAGGCTCCTGTAATGTTGTGGTTTAATTCATTAAGTTCTGATTGCTGGACGGGTGAGGGATCCTGAAACCATAATCAGATGCATCTTTGTACACTATTTACAATCATTAAATAAAATATTACTTACTGGAATTTTATTAGGATGCTGCTCTCGTATCTGCTGCACTTCCTTGCATCGATCAGCTGGAAACAAAATGAAAAATGCATCAGGGTGAGCATTCACAGAAAAATATGTATTTTTAAAAAAGTAGTTGTGGCATAATAAAGTGTTGTGTATTTGAATTAATTTTTAATAACATCCACTAAGGAATAATTGCATTTTACAATTGCTATTCTAAGCAGTTGGGAGTCAGTCCATCAGAACAAAGTTGCTTCATGCTCCCAAATCGGCACAGTTCTGATTGGTTCAGGGGCGCCATGGGTAAACTTCTACGCATGAAATTGGTCTCCAAGTCTACTGCATGGCAACACCATTTACATTTAGTCATTTAGCAGACGCTTTTATCCAAAGCGACTTACAAATATACCAACTTGGTTGGGGTCAGAACACAAGATACATACAGCTTCCTTGGAGCAATGAGGGTTAAGTGTATTTGCTCAAAGACCCACAGTGGTAACATCAGTGGACCTGTGATTTGACCCCAGCCTCCAGATTGACAGACCAACACCATAACCACTGAGCTACCACTCACTTAAATCATAGAGTGAAAATTAAATCAATAGTTTATCTGTCTGGGTCTGGACCCGGACCGTGATCCACCTATTATTGACCTTTGCTCTATAGAATAAAGTGAATGTTTCTATTAATGTGCACAAAGTCTAAAGAAGGCCATTTCCTGTTTATATGCGGTTGTACTGTTGTAGGAAGTCTCAGTAAGTCTGAGGAAAATGTCTAAGATAGTTTACCTTAACCATCAGTTCAGTAATGCACACATTTACACACAATATTAAAGTGAGCACATATGCCTGAAGGGGTGGGAGGTTCAGACATGATACTTGGTAGGACCAGGAATTGAACCATTAGGTTGCAAGGCCGGTTCCTTAACCCCATGCCTATGACTGCCACAAAAGAGGACCAAATTGCACAAATTTGAAAGCATACGATTAATTTTAATCAATGCGTCACTGCTGAAATTATTTAAAAACCCATGTTAGAAAAATGTATCACAAAACCGGTCAATATTGATTTATTGGTTATAATTAAACAACGTAGATTATTGGATTTGAAAATTTACTAGAAAAGAGGTACTTTTATTAATTACACATACACACACATATAGGCAGTGTGTTGGGCGGGTGGATTTGCCATCATGCCATGTTACCCTCCACGCTGTATGCTCTGCCCCGGCTTATAAATGCTGCACTTATTCGCAGTACCCCTGGAAGGAGCATTATTTACCCTTACTAACCATCTACCCCATCCGGTTTAGCCTCCCCTCCCCAGCATTGTTGAGCCATACACGCCCCAGACACATTTTTCATAACCTCACATAAATATTCATTGAAAGGAACTAAAGGTTGAGTGAGAAGTTATTCAAATGAAGATGGATTAGGTATGAAAATCATGCATGTTCTTTGTTATTGGCTACCGAATAATCTCAGACCATTTATAAGAGGGGGAGGTTTACCTCTGTATTCACAAGAGTGTTATTTGTTACCACCTTTGCATTTCTATGCTGCCAATTTTCCATTGCACCACACCTCTGGTGGATATATTTAGGTGTTGGAGATATCTCAGCTAATTATCAGCCTTTTATTTTTTAAGCTCCCCTAGCATTAGAGATACTGACATGCCCCGACCACTAGGGGTCTGCTGCAGGGCCTTACACTTCAAAACTCACCAAACTTGTTGCGAAATGTGTGAGCCAAGCTTTTGGAAAAGCCTAAATATTTTCAGAATGGATGTGGCTGTGCGGCAAGACAGCAGATGCAGTCAAGAATAAACAGTAACATAAAAATAGGATTTGCAAGTTTCACTGGCTGCCAAGAAAGGTGCTACTAACAAAGGAGTGTAAAAAAGTTGTTACTGTTTTTTATCTTATCTTAGATACACCAAGCCAAATTTCACTGCAAGCAAACCAGCACAATATGCACTTTAATGTGCAACAAAACCGTAGGTATTTTACCAGGTGTATGCAAAAGAGGCGAGGTACGAAGAGAGAACATACAAAAAGCGCCAACACTAATATCGCCAAGATGTTTTAGATCAGGCAGGAAAAACATTTGACATAACATTTTGAAAAAAACTTTAATACAACCAAAGAACAAATATGAAGTGAAAATAATAACAGAGTTTTTAAAAATCTTGATTAAACGTTTCTGTACAGCGACCGAACTTTTCAGATACTTATTCTGCATCTGCTGTATATGACCTGACCTTTGTGTTTTCCTTGGTTCAGTATTATTTTATTTCTGATGGTGGGGTGGATACCATGTAGCTTGTCATTGGATTCTATTAATTTTTATTTATGAGGTTAAAAAATCTGTTAAGGGTAAATAAAGGGTGATTCTTTTTTTTTTCTCCCCCATTACCTGTTGAACAGCTCACTCATTGCCCTTTCCACATTAGACATCTATACTTATTTCATCCATACCCTCCTGTACAAAACATAATGTAAATCTTTATAATAATTATACTAGCTATTTTACCTTGCACTTTATTGTATTTATATGTAAATAATCTCTATCCTGCACTTGTGTTTGGATGTTACTGCATTTCGTTGGCTTTGTATATGTATACTCTGCTCACCGACAATAAAATTAAATCTAATCTAATCTAATCTAATCTTTTCCAACCCATGTCCGGGAATCTAGCATAGTTTCATGTCGGAATTATTTTTTGAGGGTTCATTAATGGTATTTTGTATCCAGTTGACTAATGGGTGTTCTGTTGTGGGCATGATTCGTTTCTGTATGGTATGGATTCTGTACAGCTGAGGAGGAACAATTTATAAATCGCTTTGGATTAGAGTGTCTGTTCATGACCAAATGTAAATGTAGTAATCTTGAAGTAGCTTTGGGAGTCAAATATGTCTTTGACTCCTAAGTAAGAGAATCAACTGGGTCAAAGAACGTCTGGACCAGGGCTTGAACAAATTTCTTCTAAGGGGACCCTGCAGAATTCTAATTAAATACCCCCAAGATATAGTGTACCTAACAATGTAGGTGACCACAAACTTCTGGCCACTTAAAAATAAAGGTTCCTAGTAAAACCGACACTCGGCTGTTATCTCTCTCCAACCCCCAATGTGCAATAAAGGGACAGATCAGATTACAATATCTTCACTAAAACACATGTACCAACCGAAACCTGTGATCCACTTTTAAGAACAAAAGAAGGGGGGATTCGAACAAAGCTTAATGTAATGATTCGCTACAAAATCACTAATACCACGTTTTATATTGCAACGGCCAAACAGTTTCTGAACGAATAAAGCAAGAGTCGTGTTTAATAAAACTAACAAAGTGGAACAGCTGATGTAAACTAGTGACACAGCTAAATTAGCAGCGTTGCTAATCTGTTACGGCTGAAGAGGCCCGAAGCCTCGGTGTAAATGAATCTGTCCCCAAGATCCAAAACACAGACCATAAAGCTGTTTTCGGCTGGTAGTTTGTTGGTAGAATTGTTTTGTTCATACGGTTGCTTTGGCGAGTTAAAAAATAGCTTTGTTAGAGAGAGACGAGCACAGCAGCTGTAAACAAACGGGGTTATTAAAGGTTAGTCATGAAGCAGCGATTTAACAAACTTACCGAATGTCCGTCTTTGTTTAAAAGGTCTTTCGGAAGGCATAACTGTGAGTGAGGAACCGTCGAGTTGGATTTCACTTCTAAAATATCGAGGCTGCTCGGTTTGCTCTGCTGAGGCGTCTAGCGTTTCGGGGTCTGTCAAAACAACACGACGTGACGTCACACCGGAATTTAAAGGGCGAGACCACGTGTTCTCTCCATTTCGAATCAGCTCTCAATGAAACTGCTTTGGTTAATTGCTGAATAAAACACTTTAATGATACTACGATTTAAAATGGTATACATATTTTACATACAGAACTTAAAGCATATTAAGTTTGGGTACAAACACAACACACAGACGGTACCACTCAAAAGTCTGGACCCACGCCACTTTGCGCCACTAACTGTCCATGTTATTAGTGAACTCATTGTAAAGATGGGCATTGTAGTTCTACAATTACACATAGATAGATATAGTACAGTTCAAAAGTTTGGACACACCTTTTCATTCAATGCGTTTTTTTTCTCGACTATGTACAATGTAGATTCTCACTGAAGGCATCGAAACTATGAATGAACACGTGGAGTTATGTACTTAACAAAAAAGGTGAAATAACTGAAAACATGTTTCATCAGTTTCTTCAAAATAGCCACCTTTTGCTCTGATTACTGCTTTGCACACTCTTGGCATTCTCTCAATGAGCTTCAAGTGGTAGTCTCCTGAAAAGGTTTTCAGGTGTGCCTATCAGGGTTAACTAGTATAATTAATGAGAATGCAAACAGTGTGCAAAGCAGTAATCAGAGCATAGGGTTTCTTAAAGAAACTAGAATATAAAACATGTTTTCAGTTATTTCACCCTTTTCTGTTAAGTACATAACACCTCATGTGTTCATTCATAGTTTTGACACCTTTAGTGAGAATCTACCACGTAAATAATCGTGAAAATCTAGAAAATGCATTGAATGAGAAGGTGTGCCCAAACTTTTGGCCTGTACTGTATTTAGGTAGGTAGATAGACATGTATGTAGGTAGATAGAGGTAGATAGACATGTAGGTAGGTAGATAGACATGTAGGTAAAATAGAATAGAATAGAGGAGAAGGTTTTTTATCGCCATATGAGTGAACAGGTTCACAACATTAGGAAATTGCTGAGGTACTGCTGCTAAAACAAACAGATAGATAGGACAAAAAACACAGAATAAAATCAAACTAATTAAAATAGAATAAAATTATTCAAACTCTACAGTGCAGTGGTTAATGAGTACAGACAGATGCACAAATAGGGTCATGAGTGTTTTTGGAGGGTGGTGGTAACAGTCTTGGGGTTATTGTTCATAAGTTCAAAAGCAGAGGGAAACAACTGTTGGGAGGTTCTGGTCTAAATGGACCGTATCCTCCTGCCTGAGTCAAAAAGGATCAACTGTGCACGTCCTGGAGAGAAGGAAGATTGCAGCCAATCCCTTTCTCAGCGGAGCGCACAATGTGCTGTAGTTTCTGATTGTCCCTGGGGGATGGTAGTTCCCAGGAAGCAAAATGAGTCCACTGTGGTGATGGGGGTGTCAGCCATGATAATGGAGGGAAGGGGCTGTAGGTAGATGTAAATTGGTAGATAGATAGACGTAGGTAGAGGTAGGTAGGTAGATATATAAGAGGTAGGTAAGATACTTTATTGATTCAAAAGGAAATGCAGATTAACCAAGTGGGGATATTCATTCATTCATCTTCCGCAATTTCTTTCTGAGGATCACAGGGGGGTTCCACATGCCCATCCAGGGGAGAAAGTCTAGGGCGCTGAGCAGATACACCTGGGACAGGGTGCCAATCCATCACTGGGTACACACTCACTTACACAGCCACACCTACAAACACATACTATTCAGGGGCAGTTGTAGGCTTGTGGTTAGGGAACCAGCCTTGTAACCTAAAGGTTGCCGGTTCAATTCCCAGTCCCACCAAGTACTATGGCTGAAGTGCCC
>JAOUQT010335825.1:0-13142 GCA_025769995.1 Xyliphius kryptos | reverse complement strand
GATGGCATGGTGGTCAGCACGGCCGCCTCTCAACTCCGGGGATCCAGGTTCAAATCCTAATCTGGGTGGAGTTTCCATGTTCTTGTCCACGTGGGTTTTCCTTGGGTTCTTCAGTTTCCTCCCACAGTCCAAAAACATGGATTTAAGGTAAATTGTTGGCTCTTCCTTGACCAATGATGGATTGGAGGCCTGTCCTTGGTGTATCTGCCCAGCGCCCGACACGTTCTTCACTAGTAGGGGATCAAGCAGTCAAGATAATGAGAGAAGATGAGGTTGGGAGGTGGAGCGATGGCATAGTGGTCAGCACGTCCGCCTCGCAACTCTGGGGATCCAGGTTTAAATCCTAATCTGGGTGGAGTTTCCACGTTCTTGTCCACTTGGGTTTTCTTTGGGTTCTTCGGTTTTCTCCCACGGTCCAAAAACATGGATTTAAGGTAAATTGGCAGCTCTCAATTGACCAATGGATTGGAGCCCTGTCCTTGGTGTATTTGCCCAGCGCCCGACATGTTCTTCCTTGGTTCTTCCCCTTCTACGACCCTAGTGGAAGATATTTAGTGTCTAGCAGCTCATCCATAGCTGGTTTCCCTCTTGTTCGCAGGTTTAAAGTCCACATGTTCAGAGTCGCATCTGGGTTCCATGCATCAGCACTTCTACTTCCAGCTCCCTCCCCCAAATGGATACCCCTTAATGCTTAGTGATAGTGGGCCAACAAATTCGAATGAGACCCCTCTCAAAAGCCCCTCTGGGGAAAAACCACCTGCCATGATGCCGGTCCTCCCAAAATAAAAGCGATTTGGTTTAAAATGCCATGAATCTGCAGCAGATAGCAGATGAAACGGGACGTGAACGCATGGGGAGGCTAATGGAGGTTTAACCCCGTTGCTGCTGATGAGCAGCAGTGCGGTCGATCGTAGAGACCAGAGTATTGATGTGCTGACGGGGGTGAAACGGGAGGTCTGTTTTGCAGGTGAGGAGAATTCTGTAGTGCTTCACGGTTACTGAGAACCTCAGCTCCATTAAACACCATTCCACTCGGTCTTGGGCCTGAACCTTACACAGCACATTATTAATGACACAACGCAGCGCACGCAATGAGGCTCTATTTTACTTCGGCTTCAAGAAAGTACGGGTAACAGAAATAGATGGGGAAATAAATGAAACATGAACCGGCGAGTGGGCCGCAGCTTCTCAAACGTGAAGTTCTCACTGTTTTTAACACCCAGCTCACTATACACATCCTCTCCGAAACGAAGACTCCAGCCAAATCACACTGTTAACTGCTGTTTGGACTGTAAAGTTGAGAAATTTATGAATAATGATTAAAATTATGGGGGCAGCACAGTGGCTCAATGGTTAGCCACCATTTCCATGGTCCATGTTCTCTTCGTGTCTGTATGGGGTTCCTCTCTTTTCTGGTTTCCTCCCACAGTTTAAAAAAATGGATTCAGGGAATATTGGCTGCTCTAAATTGCCCCCTATAGTCTGTATGTATGTGTGCCCAGTGATAGACTGGCGCCTGAGACGTTCTTCCCCGGATCAGCATGTCAATTGTCAAAATGCGAATTGTCAACGCGATTGTCTTCTCCCACTCTTTACTAAGACTATGGTGTACTCTGTGAATATCCAGGATGTAGGGCACCAGAAACAACGGATACAGAAGGATTTTTTTCTGCGGTCTTGCTCTCGGTGTGTCAAGAAAGGGAGAAGAGAATTGCGTTGAATATTCAACACAATGGGCAACACTTGCTCCATGTCACAAACGTGTCAATAACTCCATAATGAATAAGGCTACGTTAAATATGAGCACACCATAAATTTTCTCGAGCAATTCTCAATGTGTTTGATGTGTCACATGACCCCCTTGCCATTGAAAAAAGTAAGGTTGAATCCAAAATGGCGACTTTGAAGATGGCCGCCACCCAGCCTCAAATGTTTCCCCGTCCCATGCACTGATATGCCACAAATGGTAAGGTGATCTCAGCAACCCCTTCCATTTGATCAGGGTGTAGCCAAACTTATGGACCACCCTGTAGTGAGTGTGTGCCTATTGATGTCCTGCGTGTATTTGTCCCGCCTCCCCCATGACCCTAGTGGCTGATTAAGCGTTTAAGATAAGATAAGATTCAAGTGATCTCACGGTAAATTCTGAAACAAAGCAAATGGTGATATTAAATGTTGTATATGATGATAATTTATAATAAAATAACGTTTTAAAAATGTTGAGACCGCGTCGATCAGACGCCGATGTGTGAAAAGGAAGTGGGGAGGAGGAACGGAGGGAGGT
Source organism: Xyliphius kryptos (assembly GCA_025769995.1). Classification (NCBI taxonomy): domain Eukaryota; kingdom Metazoa; phylum Chordata; class Actinopteri; order Siluriformes; family Aspredinidae; genus Xyliphius; species Xyliphius kryptos. The sequence goes on along the minus strand of JAOUQT010335825.1, from coordinate 10,858 downwards.
AACGGACTCGCCCGCAGGGTGTGCTGTTATCCATGTCTGTGTTTCTGTGCAGCAGGATAAAGGAGAGGGAAAGACGCTCTCAGAGTGAGGGAGAGTGCTAGAGCATAAGCCGATGCTGACACACAAGACCTGTGCGCACGAATAGGGCGGAGATTTGCGGGGCGCCAGCATTTAAACTCTGACTCGCCCTCTAGCCCACACTCTCTCTCAAACCTTCTTCTCATCTCTTTATCCCTCGCACAGACACATAGACAGCAGGTAAGTCAATTACCTCCCTTGTTTCCGCGGCTTCACCTCCTGTTCACAAACCCACCGCCGTTACACACCTAACCAGAAAACAATCAACAATTTGAGCCATCAAAGCAAATCTGCTGGATGTTAAAGTCATGCAAGGAATGTCAAAATGCTAAGGTTAGGGGAAGCACCTTGTCCAGCTGGTACTCCTGACGTTGGACCGTAACCTAAAGACAACATTGGTTATTGCACAAGTCAGGTTTTTCACGCAGATCTTAGGCATTATTATTATTTCCGTTCCGTTCGGAGTCAGGTGAAAGACTTTACCCTGGCCTTTCTCTCTCATGGGGAGATTGGGAAGTCCTCCTCCACCCACATTACCTACAATTATAGACATCACCAGCAAAAAAAGTCAAAATAAAAACACTTGGAGGCCAAAAGTATTACGCAACCAAATCATTACATGTACACTAGCGCTCAAAAGTTTAGGATCACTTGCAAATTTCCCTCTTTTTGAAAGAAAAACGCAATGTCCTGCACTTCACAAACAATATCGACCATTTTACAATTAATGTAAGTGTATCGGATGAATTTTAAAGAATAAAAATGTTTGTATTAACGCCTTATTTTGCATATAGTCCTATTATCAGTCCTCTGCCTAAATCTCCTGGTACGGTCGCCAATCCAAGTTAAGGATGTTATTGGACGGATTGCTCAATTGTGATGCACAACATTCTAGATTAGTTTAGTATCTGACGCATCAGCAGTTGGTTTGCTAACAGCCTCAAAACGGCCAGACACTGACCAATAAAAAGAAAAAACTGCGATGGGCCAGTTTGAGCTATGGCTTTTTTAAAAACCCAGCATCCTGAAGTCGCCTCATGACCATGTTGATGCTAACTGGTTTACCGGGTTCCATTTGGTGCAGCGGTCAGTTGACAGCCTGTGGTGTGTCTATCTCTCAAACTGCACACTCTAAGATTTTTGTCTTCTTGCACAGTTGTGCATCAGGGCCTCCCACTCCTTTTTCTGGCCTTGTTAGAGCCAATGTGTGTTACTCTTTGAAGGGAGTAGTTAACAGCATGGTGAGATATTTTCAGTTCCTCGACGATATCTCACATTGAGCCGCCTTCCTTCCTGACCACAACAACGGACTGATGGCTCTCTAAAGAACGTTGTTTCTTTCCGGCAGTTTTTGAGTCTGTAAGCAAACCAACAACTGCTGACGTATAACGTTTTTCAGCTGTGCATCACAATTGAGCAACCAATCAGCCCAATAACACTCTTAACTTGGATTGGCGACCGTACCAGATTTAGAATTGCTGATAATAGGACTATATGCAAATTAATTGTGAAATGGGCGATATTGCTTGTGAATCGCATGACGTGTTTTTCTTTTAAAAAGAGGGAAATTTGGCAAATGATCCTAAATGGTAGTGTAAAATTAATAATATATTAATAAATCATCAAAATATTCACTTTTTCTATAGTAGTTATAAAAGCAGGTTGAGAAAAGGTATAACTTTCCGGAATTGCCAATTCCAATAAAGAAGGAAATGGCGTTTTAAAGTTACCACTGTGGGTCCTTGAGCGGGGTCCCTAACCTCATTACTGCAGGGCGGCTGTATCACGACCGACCGCGTTTGGTCCCGATTCAAGTTGGGATCCTAAGTTTGGATAAACGTATCAGCTAAGGAATCCATGAATTCCAAAAGGCTCTAGCTCCAAAGAACAAGCGGAAGCAACACCGGCAAGAAAAAATCTATTACGTTGTCTTTTAAGGAAAAGACTTTGGGAGGACCAAGGCTCAGTGGGAGACTCATTCTCCTTGAGCGGGACGAGCAGCAAGAAAGAAGATTTTTTCAAGAAACCCAAAAAGAAAACAGAATCCTCCATGCAGAGACCTTACTCTCAAATCCATTCCCCAACCAACCGCTCTGGTCTCATTGTGGAAGAACTGCACACATCTCCTACCTAGTGTCTAATGTTTACTGGTTACATCTACCAAATTATATTCCTTCCTGATTCTCAGACATTTGGATCTTTAAATCCTTCTCACTTGAGATGGCCACGCGATTCTGGTCCCATCAGAACCCATGCAGTTCGGAGGAATTCGAGAAAAATGGTACCAAGAACCACTTTCCTCCATGGTGTTGATTGTTTTTGAGGGTGCTAGGTGTTATGGCGACGCAGATCATCTAAATAATGCTCCACATCGAGGAGCTCATTGATGAGGAGGAGGATGAGCAGCACGGCAGAAGGCAAAAAGTCAGCAATAAAGCTTCGTTAAGAAAAGTTGGCCAGGCTCTGGTTCTAAGAACCAGACAAGAACGTAGCACTGAAACTAATCAGGCAATCTAAACAAACGACGAGCGCCAACTCAAATGTTGTGGAGCGCGGGCATGGCCAGTAGACGGGAGCCGGGTTTGGGAGGCGGATCAGGTAAACGTTCGCACCTGTCTGGGGATGAGTTCATTAATGATTGCGCTCCCTTTTTGTCTGCAGACGAACGCATCGGACAGAGGGCTGGGGGCAGTGTTCTCCCAAGTGGCGGAGGGGGAGGAACGCCCGGTGCTGTACATCAGCCGTAAACTGATCACGCCCCGCTCCGGTGGCGCCACCACAGGAAGGATGCCAACGCGTTGGTATTTAGCACTTCAGCCCCTCAAGTTCCAAATGGTCCATAGGCCGGGTCCCCATATGGTCGTGGCGGACTTCCTCTCCCGGCAAGGGGGACGGGGGACTGGCCTTAGGCGGTGGGGATAAGTGGCGTGAGGGCGTGATGGGCGTGGCCATTAGACGGGAGCCGGGTTTGGGAGGCGGATCAGGTAAATGGTCGCACCTGTCTGGGGACCAGTTAATTAATGATTGCTCTCTGGATTGCAGTGATAAAAGGGACCGGAAGAGAAGGGGAGAGGGGGCGCCGGCGAGCGGAGGATGGACTTAAAGCGCGAGCCGTGCAAAAAAGAAATAAAAACTCAAAGTGAGTCAACTGGAAAGTGGTGTCTGTGTTGTTTCACCCGTCACAAACTGAGAGCTCTTCCACAAAAGATATTTAAGACAAGCAACTTGGACAAGTAAAGATCCTGATACCCTGTTAAGTTGGGATGTTCTGGCTCAAAAAGAGTGGAACAAGATAAGTTAGAGGATTTGAGGTATCGAGGTAAAAAAATAAGAGGAACAAGCTGATTTATAAAGACACAGGGTACTGGATAGAGTGCGCCATGAAGCTAATCGCTATCTTTTGAATGTATATCTATATAATCGATGGGCGTGGCCATCTCTACATGAGGTGTGCTTACACAGATGCACCTCTGATTGCAAACAACCTGGACAGACATCAACGGTCAGATGTTCGTCGCTATCTCGGCAGTGAATCGTAAACCTAGGGGCGTGGCCATACTGAGAGTGGTTTTACGAACATTAAACATTGGTTTTGAGAATGGGGTGAGACTTTACCCGGGACTGCAGGCTTTGCGCCCTTCCCACTGGGCTTGCCTGCTCCGGCACCGAATCCTAAATATCACAACATAATCACTTGAATTATTTAAGTTTAAATTGTATAGCATTAAAAATGAAAGGGGCAAACATTATGACGACAAAGTGAACAGGCATGTACAGATTTACCGTTGCTAGGTCCAGCGGGCGCAACTTGTCCTGACGCACAACCTGAATAGTAGAGTGTGAAATTGCTCAGTTTTAAATGTACACCGCGTGTCAGAGCATCAACTATTTCGGTCTCCTACAACAGGAAACTTTCTGACAGAGGTGAGAATTTTCATACTGTACTTACTTTCATGCATTTATAGTAACCTTTGGACACGCCCACTTCTTGAACTATTGTCCATGTCCTCCACTAAGTCTTTGTAGTTTATAATTACAGACTGTAGGCCAGCTGTGTTCTTGGTTTTGTTCGTCCCCTGTTGGTTCTCTGGTCTCTGTTGGTCAGGAGCATCACAGAGCAGGTAGAATTTGGGTGCTCTGTAGAATCCCTGCTCTGTGGTGCTACTATTGAGGTTAGAGTAATCCGGACAGTACCGTAGTCCACAATTAGATGGACTACAGTCTGGAATTGTAAAACTACAAAGGCCAGAAAGTGGTACTGAGATGATAAACAGAACAATCCATCCATCATCTTCAGCTCATTACTCTACTAGGGTCATGGTGGGGTTCCCCATCCCATCCAAGGAAGAACATCTCAGGCGCTGGGGAGATACACCCAGGACAGGGCGCCAAAACACACTATACAGGGCAATTTAGAGCATTCAATTTACCTGGATTCCATGTTTTTGGACTGTGGGAGGAAACCGGAGAACCCAGAGAAAACCCACGCGGACACGGGGAGGACATGGAAACTCCACCCAGGGATTTAAACCTGGATCCCTAGTGCTAAGAGGTGCTAACCACAACGCTAATTAGTATTATAATAGTAATATTGCAACAGGGTGATACGGTGGCGTAGTGGTTAGCACGTTTTGCGTCATTGCTATTATTATCATCATGATTATCATTACTATTATCATTCCAAATAATAAACTCTCCTGTAGTGATTGAATCATAGCATGTTTGACCCTGTATTTAATGTTTGCATGTAGGCATCGTGTGTGCAGGTTGTTGTACTGTTTTGAATAATTTAACAGATTCAGGTTTAAACCTCCAGTTACATGATTGAGTTTATATAATGGGCGGATAATAGACGTTTTTTTTAACTTTGTGTTTCCGTCGCCGTTTTTTTCCTCCAGAATGGAGAAATATAGATATAAACCCGGAACTACACCAGTTTTGACGGAGAAAGTGGTTCGACTGGAACTGGAAGTACTGCATGAGACGGTCCAGGCCATGGAAACGGCATGAGTCCCGGAAACGCAATGCATCATCACAACCCAATCACAGCTGCAGTTTTCTTTTACTCATTACTGTCAGAATTCAGAATCCATGATTATTAACACCGGGGTCGATTTTGTAAATTAAATGATTTTATTCTGACATGCTTTACGTTTTCATTTTATTTTCATCATATTGGGTTTTGAAAGTTTTCCAGGTCGACGAAATAATGAACGATAAAACGTAAACAGTTAATTAAATTAAATTTAAATTCATGTGTCCCCTTGTATATAATGTGGGGTCATTTTAAACCTCTGAGTGCTGCGGATCCAGGTTTGAATCCCAATTTGGGTGGAGTTTCCATGTACTCCCCATGTCCGTGTGGGTTTTCTCCAGTTTCCTCCCACAGTAAAAAAACATGGATTCAAGGTAAATTGTCCGCTCTGAATTGCCCGTATATATTGTGTGCACAGTGATGGATTGGCACTTTTGGTGTATCTGCCCAGTGCCTGAAATATCCTATTCTGGATGGGCATTAGGACTCGGAAGTGGAAGATGGGCACCACTGGGGCAATAAGGTTTAAGTTTATTTAAGTAGGGGTTTGAATCTACAACGTTCAGATTGATAGCCTTAACCGCCTAGCTTTCACATTGTCCTCGTGTTGTGTTCAGTGAGTGGATAGTTTTGTGCTTGTAACATACATACTGTATATATGTATTAATTCAGAGGTTTGTTCAGTCCTATTGTTGCATTTGCAACAATTGCACAGCAATCAATGCGTTATGGACATTTGTATGTTTTCAACTTAATAGGAACAGCTGTGTGTTCCAGCACAAATGTGCCCCAGCGCACAAAGCAAGCTACATAAAGATATGGTTGGGTAAGTATGGTGTGTTGAATCCTAAATGTGAGCCAGGCTGTAATGACACACATCGCTGCCTGTACTTGCAAATGTGTTTTGCAATAAAAAGCCAAAAAAAATGTGCACAGACATGCTGGCAAGAATAGATTGGCTTAAAATCGCCGGGATTCCTGGTTGGAATCCCAATCTCGGTGGAGTTTCCATGTCCTCCCCATATCTGCATGGGTTACCTTCTGGTTCTCCGGTTTCCTCCCACAGTCAGGGGCGCCAATCTATCACTGGGCACACATTCACTCACATAGCAACACACACTATATGGGGCAATTTAGAGTATTCAATTTACCTTGAATCCAAGTTTTTGGACTGTGGGGGGAAAAACGAAACCCGGGGAAGACCCATGCAGACACGGGGAGAACGTGCCAACCACTAAGCCACCATGCCGCGCAAAATTTCAAGATTTGAATTTCAGATATAGGGTAAAAGATGTCTAATGTAAAGAATTGAATGTATATCAGCAAAAATATTGCTGCAACTTAAAAAATATACCAGCAATATGAAAAATATTCTGTAGTTTTTTACTGGATGTACTGATTTTTGACAGAAACTGTAAAATGTATTTGAATTGTCGGTGTTAAAAAGCATGTGACGTAATATAATAAGTTGCTGCGATTTTAGTCAGTAACCTGTAAAGACCAGTTCTTCCTAGCTACTGATGACGCGTTCGGAAGCAAGTTTCTATTGGACGGCATCAATTAATAATTGAGGAAACGTTTTTCTTTTTTAAAATCTTTTACATTTTACTGTTTTTTCTTAGGCAGTCGTGTGAGATGATGATGTTCAAAATGTCGGCTTTAATTAAAGTGTTTGATATTTCAGCAGTAATCTGTAAGCGAAAGTAAAGTCAAGCCATCGTCGCTCCAGCTTTCGGTTTCGGAAAGTGACTGAGGTGTTTCTTTAGCAGATCAGATTTCAGCGGGGCTGCTTTTATCCACATCGCTTGCCTTTTAAACACTTTTAAAAAATATATATTTTAAGTTTTATCAGTGGGTTAAAGGAAGCATGGCTCTGTTAGACGTGAGTGGATTATCTGCGTATTCTGGATTCAGTAAGAAGCAGTCTGGCTCCAAACGAGCGCAGCTTCCTGGCCGAGTGAATCATTACAGTTTTGGGTCGAAAGTAAATGAATTTGCGGTACCAGTCGGATTAGATGTAAGTTACAAGAATTTGTATTTGTTTTAAGTATTTAAAGGCTATTTGTTGTTGTAACTACCTGTAACTGATGCCATTATGTTTAATGTGATGTGTGTGGGGTGGGGTGTATGGGGGCATGTGGAGGACATGCCCTGTTCCCCATGCTTTTCCATACAGAGAACGTTTGGGCGCTGGGCAGATACATCCAGGACAGTATGCCAATCCATTGTTGGTCACACTCTCTCTCACACACAATAAAGGGGCAATTTAGAGCTGCCGATTCACCTTGAACCCATGTGTGTGGACTGTGGGAGGAAACCGGAAGCCTGGATTAAACCTACATGGATACAAAAAGAACATGGAAACTGCACCCAGATCAAGATTCGAACCCGGGTCCCCGGCGCCGAGAGACGGACAACCGAATTATAAACCGTAACCCAAGTTGAGGGCGGTGTTGAGCCACGGGGGCTTAGTAATTCTTCCGCGAATCTGGGTGTAGTTTCCATGTTCTCCCCGTGGATTTTCTTCCAAAAACATGGATTCAAGGTCAATTGAATGCTCTTAATTGCCCCATATAGTATATGTTTGTGTGTATGTGAGTGAGTGTGTGTCCAGCAATAGATTGGCGCCCTGTCCTGGGTGTATCTGCCCAGCACCCGAAATGTTCTCCCCTGGATGGGCATGGGGAACCCCACCGCGACCCTCATAGAGGACTACATTACATACAAGTTACATTTGGTTATTTGGAAGGTCCCAACTGGGGACCTTCAGGTCGCAAGGCTGTTTCCTTAACTACAAGCCTATGACTGCACCACATAAGAACATGTTTAACGTAAAACAGGTTCTCCCCGTGTCTTTGTGGGTTTCCTCCAGGTTCTCCAGTCCAAAAACATGGATTCAAGGTAAATTAAGGGCTCTAAATTGCCCCCGAGGGGCCCCACACAACGACTGATTTAGAACTGAATGCAATAACAAACTGAGTGAGCGCCCTTTAAATTCTGTGGCGGTCAATGCAGTAAAGTACAATGACCCCCATAAGGGGTGGGTCCTCGCTTAAAATTACTACACAACTTGCGTTTTTTATGAATGTTTGTATTAAAATATTACTTTTGGTCATTTAAATGAGCAATATTGAGCACGGTGACGTAGAGGTTAGCCTGTCCGCGTTACATTACTGGAAATGTTTTCTCTGGATTCTCCAGAGTTCCTCCAACTGTCCAAAAATATGAATTTAAAGGTGAGTTGGCTGTTCTAAATTGCCCCATATAGTATATATGTGTGCTCTGTTTTGGGCATGGGCATAGGGAACACCCCTTACCCTCGCACAACCCTAGTGGGGGACTAAATAGTTGATAATAAATGAAGGAATATTTAGTCGATGGGGCATTTTGCCTGGGGCAACCAAATGCCTTGAAAGGGCAATAAGGCAAGATTGTTCTCATTTGAAAAAGGATGCCCCCATCCCTTGTGCTTCCTAAACAAAAATTCTGGGTTGTAGTCATGACGACAATAAGGCAATGACAATACCATCCACCCAATACCTTCCGCTTATTCCTCTACGAGGGTCGCGGTGGGGTTCCCCATGCCCATCCAGGGGAGAACATCTCGGGCGCTGGGGGGGTTACACCCAGGACAGGGTGCCAATCCATTGCTGGGCACAAACACACACCTTTGGGGCAATTTAGAGCATTCAATTTACCTGGAATCCAGGTTTTTGGACTGTGGGGTGAAACCGGAGAAACCCACATGGACACGGGGAGGACATGGCAACTGTCCCAATGCTTATTTATATTAACCATTCAGCTCAAGCATTAAGATAATTTTGAATGTTTTCAGCCGTCAACCTTCCTTCAGTCCTGCAATCGTGAGGATGGCATATCAATAGACATGCAACACGGCACCACCACGCTGGCGTTCAAGTTCCAACATGGCATCATTGTAGCGGTAGATTCCAGAGCTTCAGCTGGAAGCTACATTGGTAAATTCTCCTTAACTTTGGATTTTCCTCGTTGCTATAGTGATGCAGGTCGCATCCGATCATCTGATCATTACAAATAAAATGCGATGCATCAATCACTATGGATCTCTGCTTCTCGACAGCAACAAAGGAAGTTAATAAGGTGATTGAAATCAACCCTTACCTGCTGGGCACCATGTCCGGGAGTGCAGCAGACTGCCAGTACTGGGAGAGGCTTCTGGCTAAAGAGTGCAGGTGAGCTGAAGCATAAACCGAATGGGTGGGGTGGCGGCACCAGAGGGCTAGAGTTACCACTTCTTGTTCATTTGAGTGTTGGGGGATGCTGAGCGGCTTAATCGGGCATTGCTTCAGTAACATGAACATATTTGGAACCAAGCGTTTCCTGAATGTTTGCCCAAATTAAATGCAACTCGAGTGGTTTTATATTCATGACATTAGTTAAGCATTTGATGACCATACAGGCTGAAGAGCATATTTTCTCAATGTCCGCAGATTGTACAAGCTACGTCACAAGCAGAGGATCTCAGTGTCTGCGGCCTCCAAGCTGCTCTCCAACATGATGCTTGGCTACAGAGGCATGGGCCTTTCAATCGGCAGCATGATCTGTGGCTGGGACAAGAAGGTACAATCATTCATTCATTTATTATTATTAATGGGCATGGGGAGGTTTCCCATGCCCATCCAGGGGAGAACGTATCGGGCTCCGGGCAGACACACCCAGGACAGGGTGCCAATCTGTCGCTGGGTATACACTCACTCACACATCCACACACACACTATACGGGGCATCCCCATGCCCATTCAGGGGGGTACGTTTTGGGCCCTGGGCACACACACACAGACTATAGGGGCAATTTGGAGTATTTAATTTATCTTGAATCCATGTTTTTGGACTGTGGGGGGAAACCGGAGAACCCGGTGGAAACCCATGTGGACACGGGGAGGACAAGGAATCATGGAGAAACATGGATCCTCAAATCGGGATTCAAACCTGAGAGGTGAACATGCTAACCACTAAGCCACCTCTCTATCTGTATCTAAACTGAGTGCAAAAAGAAAAATAACAAAACGACTTCCTCATCACCCAAACATTGTAAAATAACACGAATCCCTCTCTCCACCAATCACTGAACCACGTAGATGTGGAGAGAGTATATAAACCTCCGCGGGATCCTAAAGAGTAAGTACGATAAAAATTGTGGGACTCATCAATGTGGATTTGAATAGGACTCAAACATAATTTCGCTCTTATTTAAATGTTTAACATCAAAGAAAAAATTGACGTTTCGCTAAAGTTTAATGCTCAACCTCGCACATGTTTTGTTACTTGTGCCGCCGCAGGGTCCCGGTCTTTATTACGTGGATGAAAACGGCACTCGTCTCTCAGCGCGGATGTTTTCCACCGGCTGTGGGAACAGCTATGCCTATGGGGTGGTGGACAGCGGCTACCGTGAGGATATGACCGTTGAGGAGGCGTGTGAACTGGGTCGCCGTGGCATCACCCACGCCACTCATAGAGATGCCTACTCAGGCGGAGTAGTGAACAGTAAGTAGCTGTGTAAATTTATTCAAGCAGTCGAGTCAAGACTTCATGAGTCGTGCGATTATTGTCTGTTAAATAATCGCGATTATACGATGATGATGAAATGAAATTTACCGAAAAAGTGTCAGAAGTCACGGGAACAATGCACAGCTTCTGAAGATTGTTATTCATTCATTCATTATCTTCTGCTTATTCCTTTATGAGGGTCGCGGGGGGGGGGGGCAG
>JAOUQT010335799.1:0-13144 GCA_025769995.1 Xyliphius kryptos | reverse complement strand
GGAAAGAGGTGGCAGACAGGAAGACCCCAGCAAGCCATACCAGAACAGGTCATTGCTACAGCGTGTCACCAAGCTTTATGTCCATGCTTCTGTGAGATATCATGTCCAGTCAGTTCCGGAGCCTAAGAATGTGAGATAACTTCACCATGCGGTGATGGTCTGTGCCCAAGCCCCATTGATCCAACATGCACAAGTTGAAAGTGTCAAGTGTTACAGCATGCTGTGTGGGTGCGCACCCCATCACCACATATCTAGGATGTCGAACTCGACAGTATTGAAGTTTCAGTAGTTTTTATTCCACCCCAAAGCAGCTCACCAGACGGCGTGGCTGCGCTCCGGACGTCATGGTCAGCACAGGGACGTCGCTGGACTACCCAGTTTCACTGAGGACATCCTCTCGCTTCCCTGCGCCTCTGACTTCGTGGAGCTACTTGGCTCAGCTGAGGACGTTGCCCTATTCTGCCGTGGAGGTCGCTGCACCCACTACCTCAGCCGGCTCTTTTCCTCCTCCACCTTGCTACACTTGCGACTCTGCCCAGATAGCGGCTTCTGATCTCAAGTTTTCCCTACAATCAGTTTTGGCACTGTGTAAAATTTGTGAGGGAAATTTTGATGTTCTGTTGAGCCCCCGGAGTGAGTCCATTGAGCTAATATAGGACGACTGGTTTGAATTTGCGCACTGATTAAAATTTTTTGTTTCATACTACATTTGCTATGCCTAACTGAGTCGAATGCTATGCTCCTGAGTATGTTTTCATTTTGTTTATTAGTTTAGTAGTATTATTCTTTGTTGTGTTTGTAGTTTATTATTAAAATATCCTCTCTGCAACTACTTCTGCCTCCTCCCATATTATATAATAGTAATAGTAATAATAATAATAATAACAACAAAAATAATAATAATATTATTATTTTTGTTGTAATTATTGTTATAATTAATATTATAACAACAATAAGACATATGAAATGTCTATGTTTCAAAACGTAAGATGAAGTTTGTGTTTTTCAAACCTAATAAAAGAGTAATGTGTAATTATGAAAAATATCACTACTACTCACCACTTGTTATCTCTGTCCACAAATACAGAGGTTTGGTGTGCTGTTGCAATAACCCACAGCAATTAGGGTCATAAATTTGCTTACCCCTAAATCTCCTTTGCCTTTTAATGCTCAATGCTCACGGGTGTGTGTGTGTGTGTCTTTATGTGTAAATGCAAACATACAGGTAGGAAACATTTAATAAGAACATTTAATAAAAATAAAGGTGTATGAAGACTTTAAGATGATGAACATTTGTTGAATGTCTGATCTACTATATATAAAATAGTCGTGTCCTGCTACACCTGCCCCTATTGAAGTGCCACCACTATGTGTAAACTACTTTAACCATTGAACCATAGAGTCTTTACAGTGACATAGTTAGGAGGAGGTAGTTGGGTAGATATGGTACTCATCTGGCCATATTTACAGTAGCTGCCACCTACAGAAATCCCACTTTGTTAGGATAATAATGTCATTTCAAGTAGAGTGTTAATGTCAACTTGGAGTTTCCTCTACTCTGGAACAATTTAAATCAGATGCTTCCTCTCATTCAGGTCTACCCATCATGATTGACCATTTGCGCCTTCAGAATTATCACATACATTCACCGACCACTTTGTTAGGAACACTTAGATTAGGTTCAAATTCTTATTAACACAATTATGTACTCAGCCACATTGCCCACATGGCCGCTTAATGCTTACTGAATTTAATCATGTAGATTTGGTCACTAGTTACACCAGTTACAACCAATGTTGTAATGCAGAATACCATCCAAGTATGCCACAAAGACATAAAGCATTTCTGAAGACAAATCCAATCCATCATAGGGCACAAACACTCACACACAGCTTTACACAATAAGGGCCTATACCTAGCATGCATGTCTAAGGAATGTGGAAGGAAACCAGACTACCAGAGAAAACCCACAAATAAGTGTTCTTCTTGCTCTGAGGTGACAGTACTATCACTGTGCCACAATTCCACCCAGAATGAGAGTCTGTATCCACTCATTTTCATCCTCTTATTACCTGAGAAAGCTTTTCATTTCCACTGTCAGCGTCCAGCTTAAATTTTTGCAAAGCTGTTTGTGACAATATAACAATTGTAAAATGCTCTTTACAATGAATGAAAACAACTGAAGTGTCTTTGGGTAAGTCACCTATCCTCTGGTTACTCCCCGGGTGCTATGGAGGCTGCTCATTGCTTTGACCCACATCCAGAAGTCTGCCCATCTCTCATGTATCTCTCACGTGTGTTTTTTACTATATGAATGGGTTAAAAGTGGAGGACCAATTCCGCTGTGTACAAGCATATTGGCAAATAGATCACTTTCACTTAAATTTTAAGAAGATAGAAGTAAGTGCTGTTTCCTTATATAAATAAAGGTTAATACTTTAATGGTATGTTGTTTTATTTGTTGTTTTATATAAAAATTTATATATGATTTATATAGAAATTTAAATACTCAGACAATATATCCTCCATACAGAACTGCATGTCATTGTCAATATAATGTGCCATTGTCAATACAAATATCTTATTTATCAATTATATTTATCAATTATTGTTTGAATTTTTGCCTCAAGTTCCAGTGTAGGTCATTAGAATGATACACTGTAGAAAGAAATATAGCACTCTACTTTCAGCTGCAGTTTCTTCTCATAAAAAGTATTTGATAGCTTAGCCATCTGGTCTGGGTCATGAAAAAAAGACTAATAAAATGGGCTTTCCTCACAGGGTCAGGAGACCCTTTAAGAATAAAACTGTAAACTTTACAAAAGTTTTTGTCATGTCGACTATATATAAAAAAATGGCACAATTAGGACGGATCATCCATCAACCAAGAAAACAGACAAATCAATCTCCAAATACAGTAGCTAGGGAAATTATGCGTTATTGCAAAGTAGTGATGGGAAGATGATACCTCAAGGAGTGTATTGACACACTAAACAAACTGTGTCTGGACTGTATTGACACTGTGTTGGTCACTCAATAGTGACCCCTGCAGTAGTTATAAAATAATTTCAGTTAAACAAAATATTTAAAATATTTTACGTATGTATGGAAAAATCCAAAAACAGCAATATTAAAACTCCATCCAACAAATACACAACATGCCGTACAGTTTGTTTTTTTTTCTAAACACAATTTGGTGCACTTCCTGTATTGGACACATTTAATTTTTAAACTGCAATACACACACCAATATGATGTTTTACTCTTGTGCACCCGGCACAGTGTTGTTTGTCCCATCACTATTGCAAATCAAGCACGGACAGATCTTACTGGGTTGTTCTTGTTCCTGGAACTACATTTATCAAGAAGATCCATGACTATCCAATCAGAGTTAAAGTCTCTCTATGACTTCACAACAACTTCCACACTTTTTTGTGGTTTGATAAAATTAAAACCACTGACCTTAACCATAACCATAAACTTTTAATTGTGTTTATGTGAACATGTTTTGATATGAAAAGTAATAACTAATGGGCAAAGCAGACTCAATGTTGCAGAAAATGCTGTAAAGACAGGTAATATATAAATGGAACAAAGTAGCTGATCACATGTGTATATTTAAGATATGTAACAAATATTGTACATACAACAAGACCCAATGAAGTATTTGTTAGTATATTAAAAAAAGATATTAGAACAATATTAAACGTGTTATGAATGTGCTCAAATTTGAAGAATCAGAAAAGAATATAAGAATTGCACAAGCACAAATGATTTTCAGAGCTATAATGTTATAGGAAATCAACAATACCTTGAGATCAATCAGACTTTAGAATTCAGAAAGACCTTTCTATCAGTTCTAATATATAATAGGTTGCTCTATTTGTCAACCTGGCAAGTTCACTGTAGATGTTTCCTGGGCCTCTCCATGGGTTTCAGTTCCCTTTTCCTGTTGAAAACATTAATGAGTCTTTCATTTAATCCTAAGAGCTTTCAAGCTGTCAGCTAAAAACTAAATATAAAGCACATGCACTGAGTTGAAACTTCATTATTAGAGATGACAGATATCAAACAAACTCTAAATTGCATTACATTTGATTCATATTCCTGTACTGTTAAATAAATTAAAGGTTGCTTTCCATGTGCTACCATAATGCTATAGAGGTGACACTGAATGATACAGATCCCAATTATGCCATATATGAGGGGAAAAATATGCTGCAGCCATCGCTGTAGAATTCTAACATGTCTTTATAGAATTAGGCGTCCAACCTTTTTCAACTCAGGGCCAAATACGAAGAAATATATATGAAGGACCTGGCCAGCAAAAATCAATCAGATGTTGTTAAACTATTCAAACAGACACATTGATTTAGATTTTCATTGAGCAGCTGAAATGTTTTGCCTCACTTGACGTTTTTATTGCCTCACTTGGCGTCTTGCATTTCATTGATTCTAACATTTTGGTCACCTGTGGCAAATATTGTTTGGTGAAGAAGCAAGTGTTAAAAACAGTAAGTGTACAATTTTCTTGTCTGGGTCATATTCTGTTATGTCTTTGGAACAATATAAAAAATGACAAAGGGTTGGACTTAGGCCCCAGGCCATAGTTTAGAGACCTTTAATATAGACCAAGAGTCAAAGACTAACTTGTGTGTAAGTGTAAGAGTGCATAAGTAACACGAGGAATGACTAAAGTGAATTCATTTATTTTCTATACCGGCTGAATCCTATTTTAGGGTCACGGGGAAGCCAGTGACTAACAGGTAACTCTGGGTGCGAGTGCAGGAACAATACTAGACAGAGCCTCAATCCATCATAGGACGCACACACACAATCACACAATTAACCTATCATGCATGTCTTTTGAATGCAGGAAGAAAACACACGCAAAAATGGGGAGAACATGCAAACTCATTCATTCATTCATTTTCTATAGACGAAAACCTGTGCGAACACAGGAGAACATGCAAACTACACACAGAAATTTGCCAAATCACCCCACCCGGGGCTCAAACCTGGAATATTCTTGCTGTGTGTCCTCTATCCACTGTGCCACAGTGCCGCCCACTCGTACACAATGGTCTGAAATATTATATTACTAGGCCTCCATAAAACTAAAGATTAAATAAAGATTTAAAAAAGTCTTCAGAAGAACTATGAAAGATTCTCTATAAATCTTACCAGCTGGAACAATGGCAAGACATTTTTTATTGCAGTTTTATTGTTAATGGCTAATGGTTAATGACTCTTAACCACCCTTTATACTGTTTCTTCAATGTGAATAAATAATAAAATATGAAATATTGTTTTTTAAGGGATAATAATAACAAAATAAAATATTGTCTTTTAAGGGATATGTGCTTTACAGAATGTATTTACTTATTCCAAATCTTTGTCACTGTAATTTAACTGCTAGGCTTTACTGGGTGTTATAGAGCATTTCACACAGTTTTCAGGAGATGCACTTGCTTCTTTCTTTATTTTTGTTATAAAGATAATCTGTTTTGCAATATGTTGTGTTCTTTAGTTGCACACCAACTATTTTTTATTGTCTTTTGTTAAATTAAATGCATTATCTTGTTTTTTCTGTAACCAAGCAAAATAATGTTCCATGTGTCTATTTTATGTGGCTCTAGTTTCTTATAATTAGCATGACTCAAGAAAAAAACAAACAAACACTTTTCTCACAGAACTTTGCCTCAGGGGCTAGTCAGGGTGGAGGCATCATTAGAACTAGTTGTTATTAATCTTACCTAATTGTAGGTTTCTGTTTCCTCTAAATAAGAAAAATGGCATTTTTATCTAGAAGTCTTAGGATACAGAAATCTATGCATAGTTCAGGAAATGCCCATGACAGTAATAACCCCCAAAACTACTTCAGCGAATGAAAGGATATTGCTTCTGAAGTCAGATCAACATCCTCCATCAAATTGTTGCAAATGGAGATAAATGCCCCGGTATCACGGAACAAGCTATGATCTTAGGGACACTATCGTTAGAGCTAGCATTATCATAAAGTAGCCATACTTTGGAGTTTTTAAGCAAGTGCTTGCATCCCAGCGTGCACTCGTCATTATTCATAGCAAAGGAATCCTCTTTTGGGAAGGAATGCTTCACAGAGGAATAATTGCTCTCAGTTCTCCATGGGCACTCAGTTAAAAGAGTTTCAGATGGTTTGCGATCTCTCTACACCACTCCTCCTAGGGCAGGGGGTGACATGGGGGAAGGGTGTGTTTGACTTGGGTGGTAATGCTGATAGGGGGGAGCTTGTGCACCGACACACACAAAAGACACACACACACACACACACAATATAAAAATGTTTACATTGCACTTCTTATTTTTCACCATGTGTCAATGGAAGCTGATGTGAAGTGTCTCTGAAGGCACTATATGACCATAGTCGCTATCAGCAATAAAAACATGTTGTTTAGACAGGGGCTAACAGAGTAGGGGTCAAACTATAGATTTTAATGATGTGCTCTTTTTCAAAAAGGTCAGTGTTATGTAGAAAATATGTATGTTTTCTGGGTCTGGATAGCGTTTCAGTGTGACCCGCGCATTTCCAAAGACATTGCACATGCTCCATTATTTCTCAAACGTATCACTGTTTTAAACTATGCCATATCTAAGAAAACATTATCAGTGAACACAATTCACTGTGCCATACACTGTTGCCAGCTAAAACTCTATAGTTCAAAGAAGAAGCCATAACTAAACAAGATCCAGAAGCGCAGACACTTTCTCTGAGCCAAGGCTCATTAAATATAGACTGTGGATAACTGTTCTGTGGTCAGACAAATAAAAAATTGAAGTTCTTCATTAAAATCAGGAACGCAGTATCATTAGGTCTAAAAAGGAGAAGGACAACCCAAGTTGTTATCAGCGCTTAGTTCAGAAGCCTACATATCTGCTGGTATAGGGTTTTATTTGTGTGTGGCATGAGCAGCTTACACATCTAGAAATACACCATCAATGCTGAAAGGTATATTTAGGCTCTAAAACAACATATGCTCCCATCCAGACAACGTCTCTTTTAGGGAAGACCGTGCATTTTCCAGCATGACAATGCCAAACCACATACTGCATCAATTACAGCTTTATGGCTACGTAGAAGCCCACAGAAAATATTTGGCGCATCATAAAACGGAAGATTATTAAGACTTCAATAGAAACTAGAATAATGCATTAGTCAAGAATGGGTTAACATTCCTATCCCTCAACCTGAGCTACTTTTCTTTTCAATCCAAAGACGTTTACAGACTGTTGTAAAGAGAAGAGGGGATGTCTTACAGTGCTAAACATGGCCTTGTCCCCACTTCTTTGAGATGTGTTGTTGTCATGAAATTTAAAATCACTTAATTTTTCTCTTAAATGATGCATTTTCTCAGTTCAAACATTTCAAACAACATGTTCTTTTCTGAATAAAATAAGGAATTTTAAAACTTCCACATCATTGCATTCTGTTTTTATTTGCATTTTTACTTTTACCTCACTTTTTTGGACTCTGGTTTATAAATAAAATATTATCAGGAGTGTCTCTTTAACGACACCAGTTAAATACATGCATGTTCTTCATTGCAGCAGCAGCTTGTAGCTCTGAGCATTTATATTTGTGTAGGTATTAATAAGGCTATGTGGCAGTTCTCTTTAGGCACTTGCTCTCTGGTCACCTCCTTTACTGGCACACAAAGCAGTTTAGGGAGATCCTTCATTTATGTAATTAAAAGTACCGACCAATCATATAGACAGCAATAACCATCTGACCCAATAGTATATGTTTGATGTAATTGGTGAGAATAAATACTATTAATATTCTAGTATGAAATATAATGCCAATCAATCGATCAATCATACAAACATTTAGTGAAACAAACAAACAAACTAACACAATTAAACAAAAATATTACAAATAATCATGGATTTTCTTTCAAGCCAAGATGAATATCTAAATGAATGTTTAACCAATAGGTGTTGAAACTATGGATATTGTGGTAGAGTTAAAGTTTAAAATAATGTAACTCTGTCTACCTCTTTTACTGAAACAAAGAGGTTTATGCAAGACCCTTCCTTCCCCTCCTACATACAACACATAAAAAACACACATCAAATAATATCTGTCACATTTATTTACCTTAGTAGGAAATATATATAGTAATCTATATAATAGTTAATCAATCATCAACAATGATCTTACCTATGATCATTTCTAATCTTTCTCTGGTATTTCTTTTTTTTTCTGCTGATGTACACCTTCACTGAGAGAGTGGTAAGCCGACCTCATCTGCTATGCCTGAACCCCACTAACGGTCAATTTTACACACTTATTCTTTTTTTCAGGTTGTTATCACCCAAATGTGAATGGGTTTCCTTCTAAGCTTCAAGGTTTTTCTCTTGTGATCTCAAGGAGTTTTTCTTTGCCAACTGTCTCTGATCTGCACACACACACAGCTAAATAACTAATTGACTGAGTTTCACGCAGGCACTCTTACCAGCCTCACCTGGAGCTGCCATCAGCTCTCCTAGGAAGTTATTTAAACAGCATTCTGGTTAGAGTGCCTTGCCATTTTGTGTTGTAGTTTATCCTGTGTGTTTGTTTATCTTCCAACACTCCATATCTGTGTTGCGGGGGTCATTTTACAGGTTGATCCGCCGACATAGAGAAAACAGATAGTACGCAATGCCAACAAGCATTATTATTAAGTGCACAGCAGTTGGAGGAATCGCAGCACTGGATGCGCACAAAGATAAGATTCCTGCTTCTGTTCCCGAGTGTTACAGAGGTAAGCCCGAATTATGTCAAAGATTTCTCCTCCAATGCGATCTTTTTTTCACTGCATGGTGCTATATCGGATGAACACAATGTAGAGTTTACGTTTGGTGCACTTAGCGGAGTGGAGTTCTTCA
Organism: Xyliphius kryptos; assembly: GCA_025769995.1. NCBI lineage: Eukaryota > Metazoa > Chordata > Actinopteri > Siluriformes > Aspredinidae > Xyliphius > Xyliphius kryptos. Next base: position 4,234 of record JAOUQT010335799.1, on the reverse strand, counting down.
GTAAGCAGAAGGCCAAAGGACTCCCCCTCATAGGGAGTTTCTTCTTCCAGATTGTGTTTCTTGTCCCGTCAGCCTTGGAACAACTTAGGGAGGCTCAAATCTATATAGAACTCCAAAGTTCTTACAATCTTGTGCGTATGAGAGAGGGTAATGAATGGAAGATGGCCTTTAGCACCACCTCTGGTCACTACAAATACTGTGTAATATCATATGGCTTGGCAGCGCCACCAAGCATTTACCATCACCTCATCAATAAAGTGTTACGGGACATGTTGAGCAGATGGGTTATCCTATACATAGATGACATCCTGATATACTCACCTGATCCAGAAAGTCATATACAACACGTCCGGTTTGGGACAAAGATTGCCATGGACCACCATGGACCAGAACAAGGTGGGGGCTGTTGTCCATTGGCCACAATGCAAGACCATAAGGGACCTACCAGGCTTTCCAGGTTTTGCCAATTTCTATAGATGCTTTATTCATAATCTCAGTGCCATTGCATCCCCGTTAACCAACCTACTCAATGGGTCCCCTAAGCGTCTGACATGGTCCAATAAAGGTACAGGGACATAAAACACTTTAAAGTGTGCATCTACATGGGCTCCCATTTTCAAAAAACTCAACCCCAAGCCATTCTGCAAGGAAGTTTATGCTTCAGAGAAAGGAGTAGAGGCCGTCCTGTCACAACGTCAAGTAAACCATCCAACCTATACACCATTACTTTTTTTTCATGAAATGGGCAGCGGCGGACCAAAGGTTTCCCTGAGGTCATGACCTGGCTCTTGTGCATACACCCATAGCTCCTTATCTTCGCATTGTGTAGAATTGCGCTTCTATGAATCTGACTGCCACTCTGGGAATATTTAAACCAGCTCAAAAAATGGGGAGGGATCTCACCCTCATCCTCCGTCTAGCTAAACCACTGTCTTGTTGCCAGACCCCCACCTTCCTCTAACCAACATACAAACACACTCACTCACTCATTGGTTATGTATTTGGTATACAGTGCATTCTTGCTGTATATTTGAATAATTTCATAAAATACATCTGAGGGTTTTTTTTCCTTGCCACCTTCACCATCCAGCTTGCTCAGTATGGAAATAAATTAACCTTATTTAAATTTAATAATTTTAAACTGTATATTATTTCTATAAAGATTCTATATGTTTTTTTGTCAAAACACCTGAAAACACATTTGTTCAGGATTGCATATAACTGTTTAGCCTGTTTTTCTGGTTCTCTTATGTAATTTAAATTATAAATTATATTTTTATGCATATATATTTACTTGTGTACAGTGACACTGAGAATCTTGAAAATGTATTATTATCATTATTAAAAGTTGTCACAGTCCAAGACTTCAAACTGTAAAACCAGTTTGTCCAACATGACAAAACAGAAGAATCACTCCTTTGGCTTATATGATATTGTAAAATCCACTGGACATCTGACAGACAGTTCTGCGGTAATTGGAATTATTTAGAATTACTACCCACTTCTGTGTGAACTTTAGCATAAAATGTGTCACTACAAAGAGAACAAGATGGAAGTAGAAGCACTTCCCTTCACAAAGCATACAATTAACACCTTGTTAAATGTGCATCTGAGCCTGCATATGGGAGGAATTATTCCTCATAAACTGAAAAGGGTGCACATGATTACTGCATGAACATTTTAATGCTTGGTGGTATATTTCATTTGATTTTTATTTGCGTACAAACCCTAACCCATTTATTCAGTTTCCTCTCTGACTAATCTATAATAAAAGGAGATTTACTGGAAAGAGACCCCAAACAATCTACGCTGCATACCTTGATGCACATACTTACTCGCAACCCGAACCATAGACCTTTTAAATGGTCCTTTCAGAGGAAAGCATGAAAAACTCTACAAACCTTTTTTTCCCATGGTGTCACAAATGAATCCCATTAATACACATATTCTTACAGGAAACAGATTCTCCAAGGGTTCTCTAAAGGATTAACCCCTTTCTGAATGAAGAACCGAGCTAAAAAAGTATTTAATACATTTATACAATGTTGTTTAAAAATAATATTCATGGCTTCTTTCCATTAAATCATATTATTATTATAGCATTATTTAATTATTGTTTAAAGTGCTTTAAACAATGAGCATTGCCCCAAAGCATATTTATGAATTATTTGAAATAATAATATTTTGTTATTCATTTCACTTAAAATTTCATCAGATGATCTTAGAAGTCCTAAAAGTAGATAAACAGAATCAAATCAACAAGTTGTACAAAAAGATTAGACCTTAATTGAAAAAAATTTAAAGGATCTACAGCAAGCAGCTAATGTGGAAAAACCACCAGCATAACAGAGTTGAAGCAGATTGTCCAGATTAATACATTGCAATTCTTCAAAGACTTGATTCATAAAATATTTTCAGCTAAATCCACACAGCTTTGTGGGCCAGCTGCTGTCCACCTGACAACTCTTGACGCAAGGGCAGGAACAACCCTACACAGGGTGCCACACCATTGTGAGGGCACACACACAGTCACACATTCACACACAAAGGGCCACTTTAGAGACACAAATTAACTTAACGTGCTAATTTACCAGGTCACCACATCCAGGGATCAAACATGGGTCTGTCTTACTGTGAGGCAACAGAACTACCCACTGCTCAACTAATGAACAATTCATGAAAATGTTTAGTTGCAGTTACTGCTCCAAAATGGGGGTGTGGGGCGGTGGTGTCTCACAAAATAATTAAACAAGTTCACACTCATTTGCCACTCACAGATATTAAATATTGGATCATTTTCCTTAATAAATAATTGACCAATACTGAACTTTTTTCCATTTGTTTGATTTGGTTCTCTTTATCCAAACTGATCCTTTTTTGCATCCAATTTTTGCAAGCATAGAACATTCTAAAAGGTTCACACACTTTTAAGCACCATTGTGATTTTTGTACATTTATGCACATTTTATCAATAATGAGCAAAGAGGGTGGCAAAAATACAAGCACCTAAGCATGATAAAAAATTTTTAAGAAAAAAGACTCAGAAAGGAAACCCATCCTAATATATGTGACACACTCTCAAAAGAAAGGTTGTATATTTGTTCCAAGTAAATACAACCCCAAAAGTGTTCCTTATTGTTAAATTGTGTACCATAAATCAATCATAATTTCCTTTTTACATAACCGAATGTAGCAGCCCAGTGACAAGCGTGAGTCCCCTAAAGGTAAATATTTTGTATCTTTTTTCTGAGTAATAAAAAATAGCAACAGTTGGTTCAATTTGCTGCAGTATTATTTATAAAGGAGCTTTATGTAAGCGGCCAGCCTAAAAAATTTGACCCAGATGTTATCCTCAAGCACCTGAGTCAATGTATAGAGTACAAAAAAGACAATTTTTTCTCATGAACTCAGAATCTAAATTATTTAAATTAATTATCATTCCCTCTCAGTAATCACTTCTGGGATATCCTTACCTGTAAAATGAATAGGAAATATTGTCTGTGCCATCATAAATGATGCTTTGTGCTGTGTGTCATTTATTGTTGTCACCTGATTAAGTCTGCTATTCTACCACCCAGGCGTCGCCCATTGCCCAGGTCCGTGGACCATTTCCTCTGTAGTATGAATGCACATACATGGATCATCTCTGGGACGACTGTTATGTCTGAAAGGGCAACTCCGTAAAAAACTCTGGAACCAATATTGCCAAACATTCCTAGAGTTTATGTGTAAAAAGGGTATTAGTAGCAAGGGGTTCGACTCCCGACGCTGCATCAGCTGACAAAAGATTGGTTAGCTGTACATCAAACCATCGCAAAGCGATTATGGTGTATGACATTTCAATAATAAATACTACCCTCTATACATTGTTGTGCTATATAGTAACAAAAAAGCTGGAATTAAATGTATTATAACTTGTTGCAGTTATCAGCTGTTAGAGAATTTACTGATTAATTATGTGATGAGATTGCTGATGGAGAATTGACTGATGGGGTGTAAAATATTTCAACATCTATAACAACTGGAACAATTACTGTCCTATTTGGTCCTCGATAAGCACACAAACATCCTATCACTGTTCTCTTCTTTAACAGTGGCCCATAAAAATTAGGAGATTAGATTAGGCATTACATGGATGTTGCCTCTTCAAAAATAGGCCATTTGACTGCATATTTGAGTCACTTTATTGTACTAATTTAGGCAATTTAAATATCGGAGGGTCTGCATTATTTTT
>JAOUQT010335798.1:0-23924 GCA_025769995.1 Xyliphius kryptos | reverse complement strand
ACACACACACACACACACACACACACACACACACACACACACACACACACACACACACACACACACACACACGTAAATGAAGAGAAAGATTTTTGAAAAAAAAAACTTTATATGAAAGCTACAATGCGCACACATTGCTGTATATAAGCATTAAACTGTGCCATAAGGAATTTGTTTTGATAAAGTATGCCTGTACGCTGTATGCCTGGACTAATTCCCAGTTCCCAATTAAACAACAAAATAAAACAATAAAATGCAGCATTTTTAAATAGATAAATCTGAACAAATTAATAAAAAATGGTTTTAATACATTACCAAATTCTAAGTATTTTAAATATTTGAAAATAAGTGCTATATTAAGTGTATATATATATTTTGGGGGGAGGGAGGGATTTTTTTTGTACAAATTTTCATTTACATTTGTCATGTAAAATAAATTTGATTTATACTAATGGAGTCTGATTCTGGAACTGCTGATTTCATGATCACACAATGTGAATTTCACAATGTTGGCCTATGTCATAGTGGTATAGAGAACAAAATCATCAGTTAGCCTTTTTTTTTTGTTGTGGTACATTTTTTATAGCTTGTTTAAAGTAATACCACAGTATTTTTGACACACATTTTTATATTTTTCAAATTACCAATATAATTATAATGCATATCTCAACATGTTAAATCATTTGACTCTTTTAAAATTCTAATTAAAAACTTTTTAGTCACTGTATTCTTATAAAAGTCAGTTTGTAAGTCACTTAATATTTTATAAATAGTTATAGTAATTGCAATAACATTTCTACAACTATTTGTTGAGTCTATATGTAAACTATAATTAATATTCAATAACAAATATAACTATTATTAACTTTAATATATATTCCAAATGAAGTCTACTGAAACTTACATAAAGTTCATATTCCATTGTAATTGCTGCTGTATGATGTCGAAGGTTTGAGCTTTGTCTGTCAGGTCCAGTCCATCTTTGACTTGTTAATGAGAAGTTATTTGCAGTGTTAACGCAGTGCCGAGTACCAAAGTGTCCACTGAGTTACTTAGAGATGGCACAATTGGTTTGTCTCAGAGACTTACGTGAACAACCCTCCCTCTCATACGTTTCGGAATACGTCACTTTTTACGTAGAGTATAAAAGTAGTTATCCAAGCCACTCATTTTGGATAATCAACTTGCTGAAGACGAAATATCATTGCAGGCATTTTACTTTAAGTTTAAATTTATTTTTATTTCATTTCATTAGTAGTTAGGATTATCATATTGTAATATTTTGCTTTTAGGTGTTCACCACTTTCAATTTTTAGTATTCTTTTCATTTTATTTGACTATTTTTTCTCCTTTAAGTTAGCACCCTTTTTTTAAAAACAAGTCCTTGTCTCGGAAAGTATTTTAATGCATTTGTATGACATTTTTAAACTACTGAGGCTTGAGGTAAGGATATGAATGACATTCAAGAAGAAATTGAGAAGGTGATTTCAGAGCATCTTCTGGGAAATGGCACTTGGTACCTGAAGCGTAGAAGCCTAAAGTATGTATGAATTTCTGTGAAAGTAGGTTACCATTTAGATCACAAAATGTATCACATAGTTGTTTTGATCGCCCTTAGAAATCTTCATCCTTATTTTTTCTATTTCTCTTTTTTTTTTAATTTCACACATCAGATTTTCATGTTTATTTATTTACATTTTTATACTTACTTTTGTATATGTAAATTAACTTACAATCCTTCAAAATATTACTACTACTACCACCACTACTACTACTACTAATAATAATAATAACAATATTACTACTAATAATGCATGTCCAATTTAGTCATGTGCATATTTAAAAAAAACAATGTATGTGATGTAATCCTGTTTGTTCATTTGGACCTAGAAATTGTTTGAGAACCAAAGTTCACCTTTCACAGACCGCATGTTTTAAAACGTCCAACCAAGGAGAGAGAGAGAGAATTCAAAAGAAAGCAAACTTGCAACAGAAAAGGCTAATGCTATGTCTATACAAGTTGTGCCTAAAGATCAATATTATTCATTGCTGTTTTGGTTCTCAAAATAGTCTAAGCATGTACATTTACCTGAGATCTTCCACTTGCTGTAAAATTGTGCCATTTGTTCATAAACTGTCTGTAAGCAACAAATAGAATGAGTGCAATAATCTAAAACATCACAAATTTATGTTAATTAAAATCAATCTCAGTTCACTCAATGTAATTTTAATTTTTTTTTCTCCTAAACTTTGCATATTCATAGTTATCCAAACTTAATGTCAGTGATATTAAAGCTTATGCTACGTGCTTTTAATATGCATTGTATGTATTTTATTGACATTAGGATATTATTGTTATAGTTTGTTCTTAAATGGTGATGTTGAATTCAGCTTTTTTTTAATAATTTTGGTATGAGAAGCAGGCATAACAGGATATTTTAAGCCATTTAAATTTGAGTGTTATATATGTTGCCATGTGGGGAAATTGGCTTAGTACCTTATATATTGGCATCCTTCAAGGCTTAGACAGACTCAGAGTGTCAGTCCAGTGTACTGTGACCAAACTGAGAAAGATTTATAAGTTCTCTGTCATTCTATTGACATAGATATCATCAAAGAGCAAAGTAAAGAGTTGAGAGGCACACAGAGACAAATCAGCAGAGACCGAGCAGCTCTGGAGAGACAGGAGAAGCAAATGGTAAGTGGGACAGAAAACAGCCATGTGTAAAATCACATTATACCTATAAGAAAAAAAATTGCAGCAAAATTAAATTGGAGTTTGCACTTGAAGACATTGAACACTATCTGAGCTGACTTTTTACCCCTGTGAATATGAAGATATTCGAACAGCCACTGAATTATGTTTTATATATTTCTTTGTCATTTAGCATGTTTATGCTTGCACGGTCTACCTTGCCATTCTTTGTTATAGTAGCTTTGCTGTCATCTTCTAGATAGGACACAGCTCTACATGACATATCAATCTGTCATTTTTGCTTTAGCTTCCTAACTCTCCTAGCACTGCCTAGTGGCTGACACTGCTATAAAGCATCCCTAATAAGCACCGTTCCACTGTTCCCATTTCACCCTTCCATGCAGTATTAATATTACAGATGATGCAGTCTGATTTCCATCATGTATTGTTTCAACAATAAAATTCCTTCATACATTCCGGCTTTGTGGTTATGACAGAAAGAATCACATGAAAAATAAGTCATTTTTCACGATGGGCAGTTATAGAGTGCCATATTATGGTGAAGTACAAACAACCACTAAGGGGTTTTATCAGTACTGAAAATTCCAAAGATTATTCTAGGCTTAGACACGGCGTGCAAATGTGCAGAGGATCAGCGGACAATTTAAAAAAAAAAAAGTACTGTGAACCTACAATGCACATACCTGTCAAAGAATATAGAGAACATTTACATTATCTTTACATTAAGCATTACAGTATGCAATCAGTACAACACTAAAATTCAGTATTAAAGCACACCATCAATTAAATTCATGATATAATTCTCCAAAAAAAAGGCTTCTCATACAATAACAGCTGCATAAAATATTCTGCACTTCATATACCACTTCAATAATTTATGTGTATAAAATATTAAATCTTCAAACAGGAAATGGAAATTAAGAAAATGGCCAAAACTGGAAATAGAGATGCCTGCAAGATACTGGCTAAACAATTGGTCCAACTAAAGAAACAGAAGAATCGAACATATGCTGTGAGCTCAAAGGTGACCTCCATGTCCACACAGACCAAGGTCATGAACTCTCAAATGAAAATGGCAGGAGCTATGTCCACTACAGCCAAGGTAAGATGTGAAAGCATTTGGTCAGGTTTTTTTATGATTTGTGAGAAAGCCTGAAAATACTCTTTGGATTATTTAATTTAATAATCTTTACAATAAAAAATGTTTAGATAAATTTTGAACTAGGAGCTTTAAAACTGTGTTTTTTCACATGCCCTAATTAGAATATAAATGCTAAAAAAATGTATCAGAATTACTTATTTACATTTTTTTGTTAATATATACAAATTATTGTTGTTGTGCTGTATTATTTAAATTAAAATTATAGGTGTTGATTAAAAAAATACTCTTCAAAATCCATCCAGCTATTATTCATATAAGAGACTGCAGCATTATAACAAGATGTGTTGTTAATATGTTGTTGTACTACGTTTTTAACATAACTAGGATATTAGTAATAAATTAAGAATAGTAACTTAATAGTAACTTACACTACATAATCTCTTATGTAAAACCATTAAGCAGATCAGTAACTACATTTCTTTGAGATGTAATATACATATACAGTGTTAGTTGAACTCAATCTGTTGTATCTTGTTTATTTGGTGCTATGTTTTCTGCAGTTATTAGCAAAAGCAGGTCATTCCTATATACACATTGGCAGATGCAAGCAGACACTATATCAGACTTTATAGTATTTCTGTGTCAGGAAGAAAGTTATTATTAATATTTATTCACCTTACTGTTGATGTATCCTGGGAGCTCTAGTGTCTTATTGAAGGCTTTCTGTAGGAATTGCTGTCACACACACAGTGTGTAATGAGGTTGTGACTGAGGTCTTATCACAACACGTTTTGTATGTGCTGTGCCTCCTGGTTAATGTTCATTTAGATTTATGTTTAGCTGTAACAGAAATCTATTCATTCATCCAGGATTCTGCCTTTAATTATCATTTTTATCACTTTCTATCAATGTGCATTTCTTTATCTAATTTATCTTAACCTGATTCATGGTGTGAATGCGTTTTCCAGACAATGCAAGCTTTCAATAAAAAAATGGACCCTAAAAAGACTTTGCAGACAATGCAGGATTTCCAGAAGGAGAATATAAAAATGGGGATGACTGAAGATATGAGTAAGTTTCTGGTTACTTTAATTTCTGTACTCTGCTGAAGTATATTTTATGAAAATATGAACTCACTCATTTTGCTTTGTAATTTTGCTTTGCAATGACTGTGGATGTTTAATGTGCATCAACAACTTTGTTTAGAGGAACTCAGAATCTTTTAGGCACACTTCTTCAAACAAGTACTGTACTTGAAATAAAGTATTTTTTTCTGTGGAAATGGGTATTCCAATGACCCTGAGCATACTGCCAAATTGGAGTGCCAAAGTAGCAAAAAAGACAACAAAATCAGTGTTTTGGAGTGGCCAATACAAAGCCCTGATCTCAATCCAAAGAAAATTTGTTGGCAAAAAATATCAGACAGACAGTGATATAAAAACAACTGTTATTACTGTTATTTTTATTTTTTTTATGATTATATTCATGTATCACATATATTATTTTGTTTACTCTTAAGCTATATTCAGTTAATATCATGTTTCCAAATATCTGATAAATATAAAGTCTTCATATTTTCAGTAAATGATACTTTGGATGAAATATTTACTGAGTCGGGGGATGAGGAGGAATCTCAGGATATCGTGAACCAGGTCTTGGATGAGATTGGCATTGAAATTGCTGGACAGGTAAAATACATTTTATTTTCTGCTTTAGGATCTTAATGAGTAATTCTGTTGAATTTTCTTAAAGCCTGGACTATAGCAGGAGAGGATTATCTGTCTTCCCTTTTTTATTTTTTTCTATTATAACTTAAGCAGATGTATAATCTAGCCCCTGGGCCAAAACAAAAGTATAATTTAACAAAATATAACAAAATTATAATCATTATCATCCGCATTATATTCCTCTGCTAGGGTTGCAGTGGGGTTACCCATGCCCATCCAGGGGAGAACATCTTGGGGAGCTGGGCAGATACATCCAGGACAGGGCGCCAATCCATCACTGGGCATACACTCAGTCACACATCCACACACTATACAGAGCAATTTAGAGCATTCGATTTACCTGGAATCAATGTTTTAGGACTGTGGGCGGAAACCGGATAACTCAGAGAAAGCCCACGTGGATATGGGGCGAACATGCAAACTCTACCCAGATCGGGATTCGAACCTCCTTTGTTTTAAAACTGAAATAAGCATTCTTAAGTTCCTTAGTATTTCTGTAGTCATGAAGCCGATTGTCTGATACTAGCTGCTCTTCAGTCATTAACTTCAGCTAAACTAATGTTATTCTGCTAAATAATGTTTTTGCAGATGGTAAGAGCCCCATCAATAAGAAATAATCTGCCCAAGACTAAGACAGCCGCCATTTCAGATGAAGACATTGAAAGACAGCTGAAGGCGCTTGGCATGGATTAAACCTCTTTGCACTTCAAATCTGTACTGTACTGTGCACCTACCAAAGGGCTTATTTGAAAGCACTGGACTTCCTGGTGACTTATCAGACCTATTGTCTTTAGAGCACATGTCTAAATTGATAGTCATTTACAAAGGATGAAACCAAATCATAAACAATAGCCTGATCTAGTAATAAGGGACTTCCTATAAGCTTGATTGTATTTAGGTATTTAAATACTGATTAACAATATTTGGCATTAACAATATTTATTTTTATTTCGTTGGAAAAATATTATTATTATTATTATTATGTACCATGGTCATTTCTTGGTTTTTTTCTTTTCGTTATAGGTACTGTACCAAGAATATTAGACTTAAGGTAAAGGCAGCTGCTTTGTGAATTAAGTAAGCCTGCATGTATGATATCTGTAAGAGTTTGTAACTGATATTTGTAAGCATGTCTTCTCAGTAGAAACTCCGACATGCTGTTTTAATGGTGGTATTGTCTCTTGAGCAGTCTGGAGAAAGCGTTAATACGTGTTAGTAATTACCAACAGACAAACTCTGAATTACAACCAACTATACAACAAAGTACAAGTGATCCTCTCCACAACTGAAGCTTAATTAATTCTATATTAGCTAAAAGGTGTTTATATGCAGAAACACAGGTGTTGGAGACACAAAACATGTAGTGTCAGCTTCAGTAATTATGTAGACTAATATTTGCTGAAGAACATTGTTTTTCAGCCATTATTATCACAGCAACAGCCCCATGAATGGACTAATTACGCTAAAAGTCTGCTACTGAGCTGTGAATTCCCCTGTCATGGTCAAATTACTGCTGTCTCCAGATGAGGCCATGGCTAGTGAGTGTCAGGAAATCACTGTTGCTGTACTGTAATTTCTATTCTCATGTGTATTTTCTTCATTAACCAAAAGACATTTGTACTGTTTTGAAATCACAGCATATCAATTTAGTTGTCTATTTTGAAGATAAAGCTCTGTTGTTTTCCTTTTAATTCCAGTCTAGACTGAAGCAATACATTTTTTTCACATTTTTTACTCTGATGTTTTTAGATCATGCAACAGTAAAATGTTTGTGAATGCATTGTTATAGATGTTTTTGTAATGAATAAACAAATCATGAATGACAAACATCCTAAGCTGTATTTAATGTTCAAAACATTGGATGTTACAGTGTAGTAAACACTTTAAAAGCTCAGCTAAGTCATATATGTTGAATGAAAAAGGTTTATGTTCAAATGCCAAATTGCTTTTGTAGATGTATTTAATTGCAGTACATTACAATTAATTGCTCATACTAATAAGCAAACATAATTTGTACATGAGGTCTTAATGAGGTTTGCAGAATGACCTTGTTTAATTGAATTTCTTTGAAACTCATTAGTTGTGAAATGATTTAACACTGAATACACTAGAGCATATAAATCATTTGAAGTTAGACATTTCTAAATAGGATTACACTTTTCTTTACATTCTTTGATCTATTTGGTTACTTTTGAAATTTCCCCAACACTTATTTAGTGTACACAGTATTATTTGTGTAAATTTAAATGACTGATTCAGACACATTGAGTGTTCATGATTTGAATTTACTATTAAAAACAGATAATATATTCATGAATTACACAAAGCGAAAGGTTAGGACTGTAACCATGGTTCTCTGAAATCACTGAGTGGCAAGAGCCACCACTGAGATGCCCGGTACCGACCTCATGGAAGCATTCAATTGCACCAAGTGTTGTTTGACGGACAGAGGAAGCGCCCAATGAAGGGAAGGCTATCTCGCCTCCCTGGAGTGTATATAAAAAACCTGTGGGCGTGCTCTAGTTCAGTGACCGTACATCACTTCCATGCTGTAAGTGAGGCGCGCTTGGTGGATCTCTACACGCCACGATTTCAGAGAACCATGGTTACTGTAATAACCTTTCATTTCCTTTCATCTTCCCGTTTCAAGATCCACCTATGCGCCGCATACGTTCACAGTGATGTCTGAGTCAGGAAGAATGGTCCCCCCGGGCAAGGGAGGTGCTGGACACAATCCACTGCTCCTGCCCTGCCCTTGAACTGTCCGCATGAGGGATGACACATTTAGCTTTCTCACGGCAGAGGACGAGGCCCGATAAGAGGCCTGGTAAATGTAAGCCATGAAGAGGCCCATTTTTGCCGGGAGGGTTAGTCTGGATGGTGCCAAAAGACCCCGATACGACGAATTGAAGTGCCGGGATGTGAAGGGTTTCACACCTGGAGGCTCCCCCATCCTGTTTGCCGCCATTCCCGAAACCTTGAGGCCGGACATGCCATGTTTCAGATCCAACTCTCCCCCAGTGGTGACACGTACTTGGAAGAACGGGGAAAAGCCTTCTGACCTGGGGGCCCTAATAGCTTACCGTCATACATGCCTTTCTCTCGGGCTGCTGGGTTGAGATGGACAGTCCACAGGATGCTAAGACGAGTGACAAGTAGCTCATTCACCTTGAGCAACACCAATGTAGAAGAGGAACTGGGCGTGGCATGAGCTGAAGGCAAAGGCTCATCCTCATCCGTGCAGGACATGCCAAGAATAGCCCAGAGAAAGTTGGCGGATAGCTTTGCACTTTCACACTTGCAGCTGGCAGGCAGCCTCTTTCTAATTCATGTAAGCGTGCAGGGAAATGTAAAACAGCTAACCTTAACGAGTTCCTTTTGGCTTTATGCCCGAAGTGGGCTAATCTATGAGGCTGGGGGGAGGGATGGGGGCGGCCTCCCCACAGTGGGTGCTTGCTCTGTCTGTCAAGCCAAACTTGGTGCAATTGGATGCTTTCATGAGGTCGAAACCGTGTGTCCCTCCCCAAATGTTGTTCTTGAAAGGAAAGATGAAAAAGAACAGTTTTATAGGTGGCATGGCATTCCCTCGCAAACCTAGTGGATGATAAACCCAAAAATAATAAATGAATCAATCAATAAGCTTTATATGATATTACTTCAAATGTATGCTTTAATTTATTTTTTAAGTACAATAAAGTAATATGCCAGTTAATGTTGTAAACTTGCATTTATCCATAATCATAGGGTTTTAGAATAGGTCATTGACATATCATTTGCTAATATATGCAAATTTAATTTGTAAGATACTTATTGTGTACATTTAATTTGTGCTTTACAGCAGCTCAGAATGTAGCTCAGCCAATTATATCTTAGCACCAGAATGACCTTTTGTAATACAGTGTAATGATAATTCACTTCCACTTATGAGTGTTGCCATTCTTACTTGCTTTTTAAAATATGGTACAGCAGTTTAAGAAAAGCAATTACCGTTTCTCACTAAAGCATAATTCAGCAGATGTATTTAATACATTATAATAGCTTTATTAAAAATAAATATATTCATTTAAAAACCTCAATACAGTAAAAGAATGGCTTACTTATTTGGGGCCTAAAATTATAATTTAAAAAAAAAGATATTATTCATATTGTGTAAAAATAAAATGTCAAACCAAATGTGGATAATACTATACATGTTTTCATGTATTTTCTTGTAAATATTACAGTTACAAACAGTACATATCTGATGCGCTTGCTGAAAGTTTCAGATTTAACTTTACACAAGCAGAATGGTGTAACATTCCACTAATATTAGTTAAACCTTTTACAAAACAAAGTACCTCTGTGTTTCTGTGGTGTTAAGAGGTAGAATGCATTCAAAGCATAAGATGAACAGCTTAAGACACATTAAAAATAATCTTGCATGTCTACCTACAGATAGAAGTTTCTTTAGCAAGAAATGAGCTATGGTGAAGGCTGGTTTTGACTCTTTTCTCTCTCTGTCGTCGATTGCAGAACCAAACACGCACAACCTCTTTTTCCAGGTGGAGTCCCTCTGCCATGCGTACAATCTCCTGTGATGAAGGTTTACTCTTCTCCACAAAATTCCTCTCCAGAGCCTCCTTTGCTCCTAGGCTGAGGGAGTGAATTTATCTTACACATTGTAAAACATGTGAGAAGTTCAAGGGATTTAGACACATGCAATGGTTATATTACCTGATAGTAGTTCTACGTTTCCGTTTGCGTTCCTGTATTCCCATTTTCTCATTAAAAAGTGCTATAAACAGAAAAATATGTGTTTGTTCAATTGTAATCAATTACTAAATATAACATGTATGTAATATGTGGTTATTTATACAATATTGGACACTTACCTCCAGCCTGTTCAGCTTCATCCAACCACTTGGCCAGGATGGATTTAAGCTTACAAGCATTTTTGAAACTAAGTTGAAGGTTCTCAAAGCGACAAATAGTAGTCTGACTGAATTCAGAGCCATGCACAGCAGCTAGTGCCTCCCCAACATTGGTCTGAGTGTAACCTTGAAGAAAATGTGACATTGGAATTGCTGAATTTTTTTTTTGCTTATATTTTTTCCTGCTTTTCCTTGCCAAATATAGATATGCATTTACGACGGCTTGCTTGTAATAACTTGTATTATAGGGTGAAATGGTGGTTTAAGTTGTTAGCACATTTGTCTTCCAGCACTGGGGATCCAGGTTCAAATCTTGATCTGGTGGAGTTTTCATGTTCTCCCTGTGTCCATGTGGGTTTCCTCCGGGTTCTCCGGTTTCCTCCCACAGTTCAAAAATATGGGTTCAGGGTAAATTGGCTGCTCTTATTTGACCCTATTTACAGTCTCTGACAAAAGTCTTGTCGCATTATAGTAACTTAAAATGGTATAGAACTTCATTTGTAATCAATTGTTACAATATATGGTTTTCTTTATTGTCATGGGCTTTCACATGAATAACCGGTTTCAAACTATGTCTTTAAACAATTAAAGCAATCACAGATTAGAGAGTCACCTAGAACAAATAATGTAATTAACAGATCCCCAAGTGTGTATAAAAAGAACCTCAGCACACCAGACTTTCATGTGAAGTGCAAAATGACCTTTGCCAATATGCCAAAGATTCAATCACCAACCAAAGTTGACTTGAGAGAATATGAAAACAATTTCTAGAAACTAATGATTTTCATGACAAGCCCAGGTCAGGCAGACCCCTTCCTAAAACTTGAGAAGACCGTTTTTTGCTTCGACAGTCCAGGGCCAGCCCTTTTTTAACTGAAGAGGAGCTACATGAGAACTGGTCGCTAGAAAACACTGTTTCTTCAAGAACGGTTTGTCGATTTCTTTCACGCAGTGGTCTCGATGGCTGAAATAGTGCTCATAAACCAGAATTGAACAGAAGACAAAAAAAAACTGTTGCATTTGCCAAGGCTCACAGTTTGCAGAAAGGATGGACAATGGAATCATGGCTTAAGGTTAACTTTTCTGATGAATCATGCCAACTGCATCCCAATCACCGCAAACACTGCAGAAGACCCCACCCAGAAAATAAATTCACCCAGAAAACAGTCAAATTTGGTGAACTAAAAATCATGGTTTGGGGTTACATTCAGTATGGGATGTCTAAAAGCGGCGCAGAGTGGACGGCAACATCAACAGCCTAAAGTATCAAGGCATTCTTGCTGCCCATTATCCTCCAAACCACAAGAGAAGATACTTCAGTCTAATTGTCAATGTTCCTTAAATTAAGGAAGATCAAGGTGCTGCAGGATTGGTCAGCCCAGTCACCGGACATGAACATTATTGAGCACGTCTGGGGTAAGATGATGGAGAAGGCTTGGAAGATGAGACCAAAAAAATCTTCATGAACTCTGGGAGCTCTGCTTTCTTTGCCATTCCAGATGACTTCATCAATACGTTTTTTGAGTCATTGCCAAGATGTATATGTAAAGTATATGTATGATTTCAACATTATTTTTGTATAAGGCATAATAAGCATTATAAGCATAATGGCTTCCATATAAAGCCATTTCTGTCAATCAAATACAGGTCAAGTTATTATTTGTTCTTCCTACAACTTTGATAAGACTTTTGTCGGAGCCTGTATTGTGTGTGTTTGTATGTGTGTGTGATTAAGTGAGTGTGTGTCCAGTGCTGGATTTTTGCCGTGTCCTGGGTGTATTTGCCCAGTGCCCAAACATTTTATTTCCTTGGCTAGCCAACCCCCCACACCCATGACCCTTGAATAGGAATAAATTTGGTTATACCAAATTCAACTGTTAGTCAGTTAGGGTTTCCTCATAAATCATAGTTGTTTGAGGTTAGGCTTTGTACAACTGAACCTTTGTAAAGAAAAGAGCAAATTATACTTAAAAGAAAAACATATTTAAAAAATATTAAAATGGTAAAGATATTTTACATATAGTACATGGGTTTACTTTCATTCACATTATAACAATGAACACTCAAATATAACACTTGACCAAAAATAAATAAACACCTTATCATTAGATATAAATGATCTATTTTCCATCCTATTTAAAAATATGTTTAACCCCAAAAGACTGCAATGACCTTAAAAAACAAAATGTTGGAATGAGATGAAATTGTACATTTTTACAGGGTATCTGAAAACTTCTGTTGTAGGATAAACCAATGAAATGCTTTTACATTTTGCAAAAAATAAATAAATAAAATGTACCACATGCTAGTTGCTTGGAGACATCAGCACTCTAAAGCCTTTACCATAATGAAATAAGTTTTTGAAAATTATGGGATTTTGTGGTGATATAGTAATTAGAGCATTAAAGTTCAGGTTCACAGTCAGTCTTCCAAATCATATTTAAGATTTTAATAGGCTTCCCTTATTAGTCATCTACACCTACTGTAATAATGAAAATGATCTTCCTTGCTTTGACTACAAAAATAAATATATTGCATATAATGTTACTGCATGATATGGTCTTAACATTATATATTGAACCTAATAAAAACGAGGACCTTTTTCATTGTAAATACAATCAGCTTTGTCCCTGCCTCCACTTATGGTAATGATCAAATAATTGAGACAAACCCAGTTTAATTCTTCTTAGCTTGAAGTCATTGGCAAACTTTTCCAGCTCGCGGATCTGGGGTGAATCCATGTCTGGCAGCTCCTCCGGGGCCCTGCTCTTTCTGCGCAGCTCCTGTTTAATGTCCCCCAGCATGGGCTCATCTGTGAACAGGGCCTGTGGCAGTGCAGGGAAACTATGAGACAATGTGCACGAACCTCCTGCCAGACCATGCTCAGGAAACTTATACAGACAGGGAGCCAAGGCACCTTTTGGGTAATAAAGAAGAGCAAGAGAAATAGAGAGGAAGAGAAAGAAACAGATTTATGTAAGTAATGTTTTAAGCTCTTTTAATTAAAAACTTAATTTTATTATAAAAAATGTCAAAAAAAATTAAAGTATGTAAATGTTTGCAATAAAAACATAACTTTATTAGCAAATGCAAATAAAACACCTATACAGTGGTCCAAAGTTTGTGTACCCCAGCAGAATTTTTGCTTTTTTTGCCTTTTTGTCAGAGAACATGGATGATAACTCAAACACGACTGTTTCACTCATGGTTACTAGCTGGGTGAAGCCAATTATTGTCAAATGACTGTGTTTTCTCTTTTTAAATCACAATGACAACCAAAAACATCCAAAAGACCCTGATAAAAAGTTCAGTATAAAAAAAATAAAAAGCAGGAAAGGGTTACAAAAATGTTCAAAGACTTGATGAATGCTCGTCAGCAGTGTTAAATCTGTGATAAACAAATGAAAAAGCAGGGAATTTGTAAACACCGAACCACTGTCAGGTAGACCAACACACATTTGGTCTGGATCAATTTGGGTAGAAGGATCTGTTAAATAACAAGTTGTAAATGCACAAGCATAGAAAATTTGTCTTTTGCTTCCCTCTAGTGGTTTATATATAGAACGAAAGCCTATTAATTAATTAAATAAAATAAAATAAGTAATTCAAAACATTTTTCACATATTTATCATAAATACAATAGCTGTTTAATTACAGACTATAGTTCAGACTGTAGTGGACCTTGCCCTAAACAACAATGAGATCAAGTGGAAAAACAAAAGAGACTATAAGAAAATCTCCTGATGCTGAAATATGTCTCCTGAGATAAGACGTATCTCCTTTTGAGTTTTAGTTACGAGTCTTAGCCATTTCTCATCCAAAGACTAATATCTGTTTTTGTTATGATGCTTTGAATTAGTTCATTAATTGAAAAAAAAAAATCTGTGATAACGTTGATCTACAAAAAGAGACATAAGAATCACAAACAAATCTCGAGCTCAACATTTAAACAAAAAAATTGTCCTCAATAAAACTGAGGATTTTTGTTCACCTCTAGATGCGTAATTAGGTCATTGGCATGCGCAGTGCTGATGAGAAAAATGGCGTTGGATGCACCTGTGATTCGTTCCACCTGCAGGTGCATCTGAAGCCAATTATATTCTCAGCGTGGACTAATGATTAAAATCTCTTGCAGATCTTTATTTGCAGATCTTACATTACATTTCATACATTTCCATTCAGTTGGCTCGTAAAAATATTAATTTCATGCGTACAATGCTGGTTAAAACCGTGATCATCATTTAAAGTTTTTTGTCATTGTCAGGTACTGTCAGAAACGTGCCAGTGTGATCAATCAATGTTCACATAAACTCAAGTGTCCCAACAGGACGTGATTGTTCTCATAATCACTGGGGTGATGAAGAGATCATTGTTTAGACAATGGTAGCTCAGTGGTTATTGCATTTGGCTGTCAATCAGAAGGTTGTGGGTTCAAATCCCAGATCTACTGATGTTACCAATGTGGGTCCTTGAGCAAGACCCTTAGCCCTCATTGCTCCAGGGTGCTGCATCAACCCTGTGATCTGACACCAAGCAAAGCAACTTGTAAGTTGCTTTGGATAGAAGCGTCTAGTAAATGTATTATTTATTTTTTTTTTTTTTTTACAAACAACACTTTCTCCGTACTCTGGAACTCTAAGTCTAACCTTTTTAAAATAATAATAATAATAATAATAATACCCTACACTGCTACTCTGCATGTCAGACCTGTGTAGTAAGGAAAAGCAGGCCTCTAACCCACTCCTGGGGGTTAGAGGGCTATCCCTGCTTGCCCTTTAAGTGCAGCTCTCTCCATTGGCAGTGCTCAGTGAGCAGTTTTGGAGCAGCATTTAAACCATATTGGTAAGCACCATTTTGCTTTGTTTCTAATATTATTGTCTCTAGGATGCGCACACTTCTAGATAAACGTCTGTGTTTGTGCAGTAGTGCGCCACCTCACATATGCTTTGGTTTGTTGGGGTCACTTGTGCAAATGTGGAAGCTCTATTAGTGCTATGTAGGAATTGCTCTTACCCTGTGATACCTTATATTGCTTTAAATATGTTTAAGTATTATAATGAAAAATTACTTTAAAACACTTTTTTAACTGCATGCCCTGCCTGTTACAGGTGGACCGTATACAGTGACTAATGGGTGTATATTGTATTTTGGGATTCCTTATGATCTCATCCTGAAAAAACTAAAATGTATGTACCTCTGCACACAGCATGTTTAATGTAAATTAGACATTTTGTGGTCCGAATTAATATTTATCAATGAGAAATAAGTAATCTTTTAAAAAACAGTGAATTTGTTTCCATTAACCTTAAAACCGTAATCATATGCAGCTGTATTAAACTAACTTAAAACATCTGTACCTGGAAGCGAGCTGGCTCCATTGACCATATTGTGTGGGACACTGCAGGTCTGCAGAATGCGTGTCTGAGATATGCTAGCTGAGAGCATTTCTTGTGCTGCAGACACAAACACTTATGATGTCATTATCAAGCACTTGTACTTACCTGCAAAGAGCAATATTGAGAGATACTGCTCAAAGCATTGAATTAGACTAGGTTTGGAAGAACTCACTGACGTAGCTGAGCACTGAGGTGACCGAACGCACCTGCCATCATCCCGTAGGTGGTCTGCTGGTTGCTATAGTGACATGGTGGCATGGAGTAGTGAAGGCCAGCTGAAGCATTGCTCAGGGCAGATGTGGACAGATGCATATGAGAGCGCTTAGACGACTGCACCAGAGGCAAACCCGAGGGAACTGGAAACAGATGGACAGGACACGGTTATAATCTTATCGGCTACATCAAAGGACAAAATGGCAAGAAGAATGACAGTTGTGTCTTGGGTATTCCCTGTATATGATATAAAAAAGGCCAATGCAGGTTTGACATCCTTTGAGTTTCATGATTCCCCCTTTATATATACATAAAGTTTATATATACATGAAGTATACATTTGATTTTCCTCTTTAATTTTGAGTATGAGTCCAAATCCAGACCTCCAAAGGATAATAATTTTGATTTACATTTTGATCATTTTTTGTGTTTTGTTCTCAGCACATTCCACTATATACAATCCACTATCTATCACTTAAAAATCAAGATGTTCAACTGAAATATTTTATTCATTGAGATCTAGGATGCGTTATGTATAATTCGTAAATAAGTGTTATCTAATAAGCATTGTCATTAAGAATACCACCTTTTTGCAATTCAAATTATTTGTTTGTGTTAATTTTATGTGAAAACTTTATTATTAAACTTAAGTACACAAATAAAAGTTTATGAAAGTGCATGTAAAACATTAAATTTGAGGAATATACAGAACTATAGGTGTTTTTGCATTTGTAAAGGTGGTAGAATGGAGCCCTATACAAAATAAATTGAAGGATGGTTTTGCTGTTTCTATGTTTGTATTCTTAAAATAAGCAACCTTTTAAAGCATGCATGCTTTCTTTTATGTTTTTTTGTATATATATATTTTTTAATTATTACAGATGCTTTTTTTTGTCCAATATCCATAAAGGCGGTTGGGGTTAGATCTTTGTTGGTGGTGGTGGGTGTTGTGGCAGGTGATGTGGTGAAGCTGGGTCCATTGTTTATTGTCCAATGTGTAAACTTTTGATGCAAAATCCTTTTCAATTAATAAAAATAAATCTAGTATAAAAATGCAAAGCAATGCTTTTTCTTCCCTTATAATAGTTAAACATCATACATAAATGCTCGCATAAACACATGCATTTTGAATTACTTTGGTCACAGATTTGTTTTTTAAAATGAAGCTGTATGAACACATGTTAATTATGGGAACAATTTTAAAATGTATGCCTTTTCGAGGCAAAACATAACATGTTTTAGATGGTTTTAAATCTCTTGCGATTTTGGAACATTTGTTTTGAAGAGTTTGGCTGTGTTATTTCTTCCTATCACTTTATGTAAGACCAGACTGATTCACTGATGATTATGTTTGAGACCATCTGTTGCTGAAGTTCTAGCACTTTTCTTGGAACATGTTTAGTGGCATACAATGATTTTGGGCACCCTTGGTAAAATATTCTGCCATTAAGCAATTATAATGACCTGAGTTACACATGGCATGGGATTTAAAATGACTAATTTTGTTTCAAATATGTAAACAAGATTGCTGTCTTAATTCCACCATTCTACATTTTTTTCAATATTCCTGCTTGAAACATTTTTCAAATTTTTGCTGTCCTGCTTCTTCTGTGGGGATCAAAAGAATTGATTGTTTCCTTTTCAAAAAGTAAAATTCCAAAAAACATCCACTACATGGTATAAAGATGGAATAAAATTTATTTATATATATATATATATATATATAAATAGGTGGCTTAGTGGTTAACACATTCGCCTCTCAGTGCTGGGCATTCCCGGTTCAAATACCAATCTGGGTAGGGTTTACTTCAGGTTCTCTGGTTTCCTTCCACAGTCCAAAAATACATGGATTCCAGGTAAATTGAATGCTCTAAATTGCCCCGTATAGTGTGTGAATGTGAGGGTGAGTGTGTACCCAGCAATAGATTGGCACCCAGTCCTGGGTGTATCTGCCCAGCGCCCGAGATGATCTCCCCTGGATGGGCATGGGGAGCCCCACCACATCCTTATAAAGGAATAAGCGGAAGATATTGGATGGATGGAAGCTATAAATAAGTGTGCACTGCACTTGCACTTGCCCACTGATTCTCTGTCCAGCCCTCGGTGTCTGCAGAAATTTCAAACAGAATTGGGTAATTAAATGTAATTCTATTTTTATCGGGGTGGGCACTGATGCACTGGCAGTAATGAGTGATGTATTTGGAGAAACCACCACTGGAAATATATACTTAATTTAATTTGGTAAAATTATACACATAAAAATACACTGCTCAAAAAACAAAAGGAAACACATAAACAACACAATGTAACTCCAAGTCAACCATACTTCTGTGAAATCTAACCTGTCCAGTTAGGAAGCAACACTGATTGTAAATCAATTTCACTTGCTGTTGTGTAAATGGAACAGACAACAGGTAGAAATAATAGGCACTTAGCAAGACCCCCCTATAAAGGAGTGATTCTGCATGTGGTGACCACAGACCTTTCTCTGTTCTTATCCTTTTTGCAACTTTTGAAGTTGCTCAGGTAGTGCAGCTTATTCAGGATGGCACATCAAAGTGTCCTGTGGCAAGAAGGTTTGCTGTGTTTGTCAGGAGACATGGAGGGAGCCGTAAAAGAGAACTTCTGCTGGCTCATCAGGAGCATGCTCAGGCACTGTCATACAGGCATGTGGAGGCCACACACACTATTGAGCCTCATTTTAACTTGTCTTGAGGAATTGTCACTGAAGTTGGATTAAATTGTCATTTGATTTTGAGTATGATTCCAAATCCAGTTTTTTTTTTTAACATTTTGATAATTTTTGTTACTTTGTTCTCAACGCATTCCACATATCTACTACATAAAGATTTTCAGCTGAAATATTATATTTATTTTAGGATGTGTTATTTGAGTATTGTATATTGAAGTTTGGCAAAATATAAAACCGAAAATAGCCTGTACAAGTGTAAAGGTATATTAAGAATTCAGTATTTTGGTTAGTTTTCCAGAAAGTAATATGCACAAGTTATTTTCATTTATTTCCCTCCTAACAGTTTAATGAATCTTTAAAACATGCGAGGGTGTGATGTATTTTAAAATAACCACATTACTCCTGACTGCTTGGTTTAAGGGTTTAATTTACAAATAACTGTGCACTAACTTTATAATTACACTTGCAGTTTTATTGAATTATAGCTCACATTTATAACCATCCATGCACCAGTCAATCAATTCACCATTTAACATTATGATGCTAATCTTAGCCACTGAACTAATAGATAAAATTTGTATTAATATATTTTTTAATACTATTGATATTAAAAAATTAAGAAAGCACTTTAGTTAATTTATTATACAAACTGCTTATTAATAACAGACACGAACAATTTAAAAAACAAAAGCGCAAATCAAACTTTGTGGAACATGAAAAATAGCATTTTAAGATAAAAGGTGTGAGTTCTAATTTAGTGACAAGATAATGACAAGGATTTACAGTTTGCAATTAAGAAAAGGATTATAACAGCACCAGGTGAGAGCTTGTGAACACAAAAATTGGAGAACTGCACACCAATCTGTAAAACATGAATCCCTCATTCTGTATTTCTGTTTCTCTTAGTTTAAAAAATTGACAGTTTCTATATTACATTTTCCTATTATGTGATAAATTTGAGCAGAAGCCGGCCTGTGAGCAAGGATATTTACTAAATGAATGCTTGCTCACTTTGAATCATTGAAGTATACTGTGAAGATTTTGATGTATATTGATTTATCATGTCACATTATTGTCACAGCCACAATAAATACCAGAATTTGGTGAGACTTTGATCAATATTCAACAACAATGTCTGGATCAAAGTTTGTTATAATTAAATGTAGGGTGAATGCCTTACCTGGAGGCACCATGTTGGTAGTATGGCTGGTGACAGGCAGGCAGTCTGTGGCTCCAGAGTGGTGCATAAACAGAGGAAGAGCTGTTGAATCTCCACCCAATGCCCCAAACGAATCAGTACTGCTGAAGGCCTGGCAGCTCATGACCATATATCTGTGCGTCTCTTTGACTCTTAGTCCTGTTCTCGGTGTATCTATTGGTCACCTGCACTGCAAAGGCAGCATTAGGTCACCTGTGTGACACATGTGTGGCGTGTGCAGGTATTTATACCAGCTCCTCTTCAGCCGTTCTCATCAATGTTAATGTTTGCTTTCTCAAAGCTACAACAGCCTCCCAGAGCAAAAACATGGTGATTAACGCAGAAAGGGGTAACTTGACACCTCACCATTTTCACCATTCACAAGGGTTTTACTTAATGCCTTCCATAGCTTAAACTAATCTACCAGAATAACTGATGAAGTAAAGGTGGTAAAAAGGCCAATTATAATTAGTTTTTATATATTTTAAAAGTTCATTTGCATATAAAGGCGGAATTATTCTTTAAATTGATCGTGGGAAAAACAAACCTATGCCGACATGAGAAGAATCTACATGGCCTACACAGAAAGGACCCTTCTATGAGGAAAATGACAGTTCTACTATGGTGCTTCTATTTTTTTTTTTTATGTCTAATAATTACTACTTGCAAACTAGATAGCTCTAAATAGATGTACTATCAAGGTTCAAATTACTTAGTATAACATATTACATAAAAAATAATATAAATATAAGTACATATAAAAATTACATAGTATAACATATAGGTCTAATTACACTTCACACAAATCATTATTAAGAAAAAATTGGTTATATAATGATAGTTCATAACAGCCACTATCCATGTCTTCTATAATTCTTCATAAAATATGTTTTCTGTGATTTAAATGTGCTAATCCTGGCATCTGGAAGGTAAAGATTACTGTTAGATGGCTGGTTTTAAGAATGTCCATTTGTGTAATTGTTAAATGCAAAAGCTTTAAACAAACCAAGGCCTAATTGTGTGATGCCCTGGCTTGTTTTACGTTGTGATCAATTTCACCACAATGCTTAAATGAGCAGGTGACCAACTTCCTATATCCACTGGCCACCCATGTCACAATTTGTCAATAGCGTAATTATAGCTTTATATTACAGCATTTTAACAATATTGCATTTTGTTGGTCCTTAGTCTAATGCAAGATTTGGGTTTGTTAACGAAGAGCAAAAAGAAATACCATTGCAATATTAAACAAATTTTAAGTTATATTTTGAACATTTCTATATTATTATTAACTTTTACCAAAACCATATTGTAAATTCAACACAGAAGTATTAATTTTATATTGTAATTGAATATTTCTAATAAATATTCCTTTATGGGTTGGTTGCAATTGTGAATCAACATTTTGTTTTGTTGGTTAAGCTCAAAAATGAAATTTCAGTCCTAAAATGTGCAAGCTCATCAATTTATTGGTTAGATTTATAGCAAGCACATAGTGAGGTACAGTATTTAGATATTTGGTGACTCTGTAAGGAAATGTCTTTGTCTATGTTTATTTCCTGTGATAAATTGGTTACCAGCCCAATTTTTACTTGGATATTACCTCATGAACACTGTGACAGGTTCCCGCAACACTACAACATATTTGTTAGATTGACAGTAGCATAATTTTTCACAGATATTTGTGTTTATTTTCATGGGTCTTTTTTGTAGCTATATTATATTATATTATATTTTATTATATTATATTATATTATAGTGATTAATAATTAATACTTTTATTGCCTGGCTTTTAAGTACTAGACAAATAAATAAAGAAATGAGTAATCCTAATATAAACAAAAAGATCCCTTATTTAGAGATTACAATGGACAGAAATAAGTTACGTTAAAAGTTAAATTATGCCGCCAAGAATTGTCCTTTCACATAATCAAAGTGTATTTTTGTACAAATTGTATTATTGAACAACAGCTTCAGGCTAAGGACACAGAGTGGGTCACATCAACGGATTGATACATAATACTATGATGACAGCTAATAATTAAGATTCTCATGAAAATTAACAAAAGAACAGTGATTTGTGAGAGTAGGGCAATGTTTATTAGGTCGTTTGGCTAAATCCTTACACACTGAGCCCCCACAGCCTGAAAGACTAACCAAGCACTGTTTCACAAAGCCCCTGATCTTAATTAGCGTAGGGACCTGAGCTTAGGCCCAAACTCTCCCTCCTGCACCTGTTCTAGCCTGCTGTCCCTTATGGCCAGACACAGGGACACCTCGGCTCTTTATTCAGACTTTCAGTGGGAACAGCAGCAGCATACACCTTCTCACAGGTATCATAGCTATGTAACACCAAGCACATATGTACAGTTTACAAATCACACTAATGCTTTAGTGTGTGTGGATACTATATATGTATCATGTTGTGGGGACCAAAAACACACTCACATTGTGAATACTTCTCTTTATGAGGAGAAAACAAGGGTTGACCAAGTTGTGTAAATCTCTATATGTAAAGATCAATATATCGTAGGGTTAAGGTGATAATAGGGTTATAGGGTTAGAGTTAAGTTTAAGGTTTTCCATTAAATCAATAACCATACACAGGACCTGGTCATAAAATTAGAATATCCGTGATAAAGTTGATTTATTTCAGAAATTCCATCCAAAAAGTGTAATTTTGATGATTATATCTGACAACTAATAAAAAATCCCAAATTCAATATCTCAGAAAATTTAAATATTGCATTAGACTGTAAGAGCATTATGAGCATGTACAGCACTAATACTTAGTTGGGGCTCCTTTGACTTTGATTACTGCAGCAATGTGGCATGGCATGGAGTCGATCAGCCTGTGTGTAATGAATGAATATAATATAACATATGTTTCACATTTTGAATATAATTACTGAAATAAACAAATTTTCCATGATATTCTCATTTTATGAACAGCACCTACAGTATGCTAGATCAACCCTGTATGTCCTTAAATACTTTTAATCAAGACATTTTTTTAGCATGCTATATTTGAACTATTTCATAAATGCTGTTTTATCATAAGATTCATCTTATTATTTCATTATGAGGTTTAATTTAGTCATAACAATTAAAGAACAACTAGAACAAAAACAGCTATCGTATTTTATTTTCAACAGCCGAAAAATAAACAACTGGATTAAGCTCTTATAAATGTCATCTAAAAAACAGGCCACTGCTCCTCCACATGGGAAAAGAGCAGCTCCCAGCTTTAATTTCTTTATTCATTATGCAAACATGAACTACTGTGGAGCTCAGTGTACTGATGAATATCAAGACCCCCGTACATTTAATTCCTAAAACATCTGCCTGGAGGGATCAGTGACTCGTATTTCAATGTATAAACAGGACAACAATGGCAGTAAGGGTAATTTCATCATCATATTCACTAACTTGTAGCATCTTTAAATGCTAAGCTAGACACCAGGTAAGGGTCTGTTCTTTTTCTTTGCACATTTATTTAGCCATTACCATCCAAACAATTATTTTATTCTTTGTTGATTGTGCTTTGTTGTATATTGTTAAGGGATTATTTTTGTATCAGCATGACTGTCTTGAATAATCATAATTGTTTAAAAGGAACAGTAAATATTGGCTTTTTAATGCACATTTAAATTTCATGTCATGTATTTCAATTATATGTTTGTATGCATGTACGTACAGTATGTATATAAAACGATCTTGGCGCAGCTTGTTTTACACAGGTGTACACAGCATTATACATAAAAAGCCAGAACTATGTTTGCCGAGGTAGTGAATACTAAGCACAAATTTTTATAGCCCCAAATAGTAAAATCAGTCTGTGGAGTAGTTACTTATACAGTGTTCTAAAAGGTTGCAATACATATGTATGTATGTATGTATATATATATATATATGTATGTGTGTGTGTGTGTGTGTGTGTGTGTGTGTGTGTGTGTGTGTGTGTGTGTGT